>JAKUCM010008777.1:0-40062 GCA_023374145.1 Lepidium sativum | reverse complement strand
GCATATGTATGCCGTTATGCTGATGTTTCGCATAAGACATTACCAGCCTGTTACGCCCATTCATAAGTCATCTGATTGCTTTTGGTTGATCCGGAAGTGTTAGATTTTAGAGTGCATAAGCAACAAGATGAAGAATTTTTTGTAACATCGAAATTTTATTGCAAAATCTTGTCCGATTACATTGATGTGTTACAAGTCTATTTATGGAGAGACAACATTGAAGAAGAGACTCAAAAACCCTAGCCATTGTCATTGTACCCGTTGGGGAAGTTAGAGAAAGCGGCGATCCCAAGGTGTCCCGGTCCTCGAGGACGTTGGCGACTCGAGGATGATAGTGACATGTCCTTTTTCTCGAGCTTCTCCCAAGGACACGCAATCACCCGCGGTACGAGATTCTTCGTCACGCAGTACGCGAGAGTCGATCGACCGTCAGTCTGAGAGGACCTCATCCTGCGGTACGAGATTTCTCGACCATCTATACAAGACTTCCTTGTCTTGCGGTACGAGGATTTCTCAACCTACGGTAAGGGGCTCGATGTACCGCGGTACGGTGATCCTCGGACTGCGATACTCAGTTCCTCGGCATGCGGTAAATGAGACCTTCTGTTAACTTTCTGTTGACTTTTTTCTAACTTTATTTTGTTCTTCTTGATCAATACTCCCCCCCCCCCCCCCCCACAAGTTTAGCAATAAATGGACATGTTGGTTAAGTTTGGAAGACCCTGGGATTGCACCTCATTAAAACCTTAGAGATAAAACCTCATGGGAAAAAAATCATCCAAGGGAAAAAGAGTGTGCTTTCCCCGGGAAGCACACTCTTTTATGATCATGGGAAGCTCCAATTCATTCTCGACCCCAAGATTCGACTGGTGGAATTTGAGTTCAACTTCAGCACCAATGGAACGTGGAAATGGCTATGGAACCAAGAAGAAGAGTGATCTCATGCAACACATTCATACCTTGATGCTTGAGAAGGGTATTCAAGAAGATTAATCAAAGAGTGTGTAGTCCGATTACACTCTTTTTCCCTTAAGTGAGTTTTATCCCATTGGGTTTTCTCCTTAAGGTTTTTTAATGAGGTAATTAGGCTACACTATCAAGCGACTCTTTTTGTTAATGATTTTTAAGCCCATAAGAGGTCCAAAAACGTGGCTTAAGACTCCAAGGGTCATTTGAGGAGTCAAAGAAGTGATTAATGCATATTGCATTTCCAAGACAGATTTATTATTCCTTGTATTTCCCTAGGTTGTCTTGGGAATGTCCAAGCTTCTTCTTCTTCCTCTCCTTTATATTTCTGTGGCCTCCACTAGAAAAGAAAATTTATCTTTTTATCAAAAACCTCTTTTAAGCATAGATTCATGGATCATTTTTCGTTTGTCGATTATTGATCTTTTCCGACTTATCAAAGGGTCTTTCCGCAACCTTTTATGGCATCAATCATTCCACCATCTTGTGTTTGAGTAGTGTGTTGTCTCTAATTCAAGAATATCCATCATTCAACTCTTCTTTAAGTTCGTTTGTCATCTCAAAGTCGAACATCCCTACTCCATATCCTCCAAGTGACGAAATTGGGATTGATTCCTTTGTGAGATCATATCAAGTGGTATCAGAGCACACTTGGAGGTTGAGTCGTTTCTATCTATCATCTCTTATCTTTCCATTTCTTTAATCCATTTTCTCATCTCTCACCATTCTGTTCTAGAAAAAGAAAATCATAAAAAGTGTGTTAACGTTTCATTTTCCCTAGATCTATGTTTTTTGGAATCTCTTACGTCAATCATCTTTTTTGAATTTTCATAATTATTTGGCGTTTGATAAAATTGTGAATCCAATTGCATCTGAAACTAGGACGAGTCTAGTATTTTATAAAATTGATTCAAGCATTTTGAACATGAATAATTTATTGTGTCCGATCAAGTCATATTGTCGTTCTCAAAGTTTCTAAAAGAATTTGGTTTCATTTGAAGGATCATTTTGTGTTGGTTGTGTGCAATCAGTTTTGTTACAAAAGGAACTTGTTACTGGTTTATTTTGTTCTCAATTGTAGAATATCATGGAAGAGCAAATATTTTATTCTGATCAAAGCACATATGATGAGGAGGACTCCTACACGGACGAGTTTCTTACTGAATCAGAAAAAGACTATGGTTCTGAAGAAGAAGAGATGGATCCGGAACCACCTGACTATGAAACTTATTAATCAGACGACACGAGGAGTTCCACATGGAGCCACCTATATAAATCGCCTTACACTTCTAACTCTGTGATTTATTTTAATCCTTATCGTCAGTCTTCTCCTAAAATTCAACTCTATGCTTTTTCAGGAAAAAGAAGCTATCTAGAGTGGGGATAAAACATGGATAATTGGTTTCGCTATAACCGAATCAGAGAGGAGAAAAGACTAGTCTATGCCATCGAACATCTCTCAGGAGAAACTTATAAGTGGTGGGTTCAAGAAAAGGCTGAGCGTAGAAGATACAAAGAACCAACTATCGCCACTTGGAAAATGTTGAAAGTGCTGTTAAGAAAGAAGTATGTGTAGAAGAAAAGGATTCTCATTGATAAAAAAAAAAAGCAAGAACTGATCATGACAAAGAGCATCAAAAGCAGCCAAGGAAACAAAAGGATGATGAAATAATCGAAAAGTGGAAGCATGAACTGGGTGAGGTTTTGAAGAAATTCCAAATGAAGAGACAAGTTACTCTTCAAGCAGTTGATACTAAAGCAAACAAGGATACCATAGTGCACAAAGAAAATATGGAGGATAAGTCAACCTTTCAGCCATTACATGAATCAAGCTATGAACCAAAGCAATGTAAGTCCTCTAACCTTTTAAAATACAAGGGAGCAACTTGTTATACTTTTTGTGGGAAAGGATATATTGCTGCAACTTGCCCTGGAAAAATTGAGCTAATTTAAATCGAGCTTGAGCAACCTAGCCAATCCGAAGCTCAAATTTTCTCAAAACCTCTTATGTGGCACTCAGGTCAGTTTGACTTATGAGTCTATTCAATATTTGAATAACATCATATTCACTTGTGGCCTTAAACAATCTGTTTGGAATGTTAAAATTTCTAGTATAATACACTTGATCTTGCCTTTAAGTGCCAAGGAAAATCGAGGTAGCATGAGTGAGTGCAATAGCCTTGAAGAAACCACAACCACAAAGAGCTTAACTCTGAATCAAATAGAGCAACAACCACACTTTTTTCAAGAACCAGTCCTTATGCCACCTCCTTGTGAGAACTCAAAAGAGCACTGTAAGAAATATAGTTTGAATGGGAATAAACCTAACTTGTTTGTGATTGTTTCTGCTAGAGAAGAAAAATGTTTTGGACTAGAAAATGTGAAGCAATTTCGTGTTTTTAAGTTCTGCTTTGACAAAATTATTCCATCTCTTAAACCACTCACACCTGAAGATTTTTCTATGCAACTTGGATTTATGGTTGATGATTTGCATGACTTAACTTCTGCTTTAAGAGTTTCTTTGTGCACTCATTTGTTTGACATTTTCAGAGCTAAGACTAAATATGCATTGTTTAGAACTTGGCCTGAATTAGATTACTTGCTTATGAAATTTTTGATTGAACCTTGTGAACTGAAAAATCATGAGCTTGTGCTTAACCATTCGAAAACACCATTAGATGCTTTAGGCAATAAAAACATATTGAATCTTCTTAGGAAATTGTTTGCCTCTTCCAAACGCATATTTGATGTTGTCTCCCTAGTGTTTGTAAAGGAAATACAGGTTAAGGATTTAAGGGCAAAAACAATTCAAGTTTGGAGCAATCAAGTTGATTATGGACCAAGGCGACAACTGAGCTATCACTTTAAGACTTGGAACTGGAAGTACCTAAGGAAAGAAACCAAAAATAGGGGTTCCAGAACTGTGTTTAAACGCACAAGAAGAGAAGATGATCAATGATTCAAGCCACCAGAACTAGCCCAAATAAGACACTTGAATCTTCGCCTCTTCATTCAGCTCAAGGAAGAGCCACCGGATGCCACATTTAAGCCAAAGACGATGCTAAACATCTTCGGAAGTAATTTCTTATCCCTAGTTCATTTCTTGATTACTAACTTGCTATATTTCCATGCAGAGAATTCGGATTTAAGGTCAAATCCTTTTCAAGTGGAAGGGGATGATATGATCATGGGAAGCTCCAATTCATTCTTGACCCCAAAATCATTGAACAAGATACTACTTTTTGCTTCTTTGTCTTCCAAGTCACCAAATTTCCTCCAATAGATGTGCAATAGCCCGTTGTAGACTTCCTATCATTCCTATCCCCGGTCCAATCCGCATCACAATACCCTACAATCTTGGTGTTCTTGTTCTTTCTCATCCATATTCCACGACTCGGGCTTTCTTTTAGATATCTTAGTATGCGTTCCACCAAGCTCCAATGATACATTGTTGGTTCTTGCATATGTTGACTTATTTGATTAATGATAAAGCAAATATTCGGTCTTGTAATTGTTAGGTAGATAAATTTTCTCACAAGACGTCTATATTGTGCCGGATTTTTATAGAGTGTATCATCTTTCTCCCCCTTTCGACTGACCTTGTAGCCATCTTCAAGAGGAGTCTTGGCTGGTTTGGATCCTAATTTCCCTGTTTCACTCAAAAGATCAAGAGTAAATTTCCTTTGTGAAAGAAAGAGACCATCTGAAGATTGGCACACTTCAATACCTAGGAAATATTTTAGTTCACCAAGATCTTTAATATCAAAAATAGAGTGAAGGTAAGTTTTAGTCGAGGAAATACCATCCTTATCATCTCCCGTGATGATCAAGTAATCTACATATATGAGCACAACTATAATGTCATTCGGTCCATGAGATGTGAAGAGGGTATGATCCGCCTTGGATTTGGTGAATCCTTGATCTTTGAGTTAGGAGCTTAGTTTGTGATACCAAGCATGTGGGGATGGTTTGAGTATATAGATAGTCTTCCTTAGCCTTAGTATTTTTCCCGGTGGAATTGTGTTTTCAAGACCGGGAGGATGATACATGTAGACTTCCTCTTTGAGTTCACCTTGTAAGAAAGCGTTATTGACATCCATTTGCCACAAATTCCACTCTAGATTAGTGGTCAAGGATAGCACAATTCGCACCGTATGGAGTTTTGCAATCGGTGCAAAAGTGCTGGTGTAATCTTGGCATATGTTTGAGTGAAGGCGTGTGCGACCACCCGCACTTTATGCCTTTCAATATCACCATTACTTTTGTACTTAATAGTAAAAATCCATCTAGAGGTGACAGCTTTCTTTCAAGGTGGTAAATCCGCTTCATCCAATGTGTGGTTGTGTTCCATTGCTCCACATTCTTCTCCAACCGCATATCTCCATACTTTATACTTTTTAGCCTCATCATAACTTGTTGGAATCTGTTCATGAGAAATTTTTCCAAGAAATGATTGATGTTCAATAGGTAAAAGGCAAGAGAACATACTGATTGGATTATATGAGCTATAGAATTATTGTTGTAATGAACTTGGCTATTCTTTAGCCGTGAGCTTCTTCTTAGTTGTGGAGGAGCTAAGGTGCCATTGTGCCTTTCCTTATTACCTAAGTTTCTTATCCGTGAGCTTCTTCTTAGTGGTTGAGGAGCTAGGGTTTCATCTACACTTGGAGCTTCTTGTGAGAGTTGCTCGGATGAGTTTTCAGAATTATCACGATTTTCACCATTTTTCTCAGATTGTATGGTTGGTGGTGTCGTTGTGTGATCCATATCCATTGTGGTGTGATTCTCAGTTTTATCATCTTCCCCCTTCCCATTTTCCCGAAGGCATTCTAGTATGTATCTAAGAACTTCGGCTCTATCTAATGGTGTGTGAGCTAGCTCCTTGAGCTCATCCCAATTTTCCATTTCATGAAAACTCTTTTGTTCAAAAAATTTAACATCTCTTGAGATTAGAATTTTCCTTGTTGTTGGATTGTAACACTTGTATCCCTTTTGTGTTAGTGAGTAGCCTACAAACATACATCTTGTGCTTTTCTCATCCAATTTGTTTCTCCCGGTACAAGCACAAAACAAACACATCCAAACACTTTTAGATGATTAAATGATGGAAGTGAATTGTTGAGTACCTCAAAGGGAGATTTATCTCGGAGGATTTTTGTTGGGGTACGATTGATGAGGTAGCAAGCTGTCATAACCGCATCACTCCAAAAACGTTTAGGAACATTTCTATGGAACATCATTGATCGAGTGACTTCCATGAGATGTCGGATTTTTCTTTCAGCAACCCCATTTTGTTGGGGTATATAGGGACAGCTTGTTTGGTGCTCTATTCCATTCTTTGCTAAGTATTATTTGAACCTTTGACTACTGTACTCCCCTTCATTGTCCGATCGTACACATTTCACATTAATTTGGTAATGATTAGTTACATAGGTATACAAATTGACAAAAGCCTCATATACTCGGTCTTTAGAAGGGAGAATAGTTAGCCATGTAAAATTTGATTTTTATCTATATATGTGATAAAGTATTTGTGATTTTCTCTAGACAAACATGGTGAGGTCCATACATCCGATTGGATTAATTTAAAACATTTCTCATAATTTGTAGATGATTTTGGAAAAACCGCCTTACAATGTTTGCCATGAATACAAGCTTCACATTTAATATTATCAAAGAAAATATTAGGCAACATTAACTCAAATGCCCTACTATGAGGATGGCCTAATCTAGCATGCCAAATGGCTTCATTACTATTAGCAACTGCAGAATTTAAAGAATTAGATAGAGTAGAAGAATTATTTGTGTCTTCAAGCACATAAAGCCCTCCTTGAGTCACTCATTTCCCAAGAATGGATCCGGTCTTAATATCCTGAAATTTTACATCATTAGGGCTGAAAATAACTTTAAAATTTAAATCATTGTAACCTTTGAACCGAGATGAAATTAGATGTAAAATTACGGAGATAAAAAGCTTCAGTATTTTTCTTTTAAAAAAATTAAGTCTCCAATTCCCTTTAATGATACTTGTTGGCCATTAGCAACTATTACATTACCAAGTGCTGACTTTACATTGTGTATTAGATTCGGGTCACAAATCATATGGTCAGATGCACCTGAATCCACAATTAAGCGGTTTTGTAGACTTAAGTGTAAATAAAGCTTTACCGGAATCCTTGAGTTGGGTTAGTGACTTGATGAGGGAATCAAGGTTGGTTCGGCGTTCCATTTCTTATGTCATGGCTGTGTGAGCTAAGCCATTGTCCACGTCCATGAGAGTTGGTCCATTATACCCTTGCTCGGATTGACTTGCTTCATCATTTGACTTCGAGGAGTTGGCCCTAGGATTGTCTTTGAACTTGTTTAGCTTGAGGTGAGGATGTAATATCCAACATTTGTCCTTGATATGCCCCTTTTTCTTGCAATCGTCGCACATAAAAGTTTTCCTATCCGTTGATTTGTAGACTCCTTTGTTTGTCGAGACAAGTTTTCTTATTCCTCCAAATAACCCAAGACTTTCTTTTTCTTTTTGAATACGAGCACATACCTCATCTAGGTCTGGAAGCTTGTCATCCCTAAGGATGTGGACTATGAGATTGTTGTACCTTGGACTCAATGTTAGGAGAAGACTAAACACTCGGTCTTCTTCTCGCATTTTGTTGATGATTTCCGGATCTGTAGTCATCGGTCTCAACATTTTTATCTCAGCCCATAGGGCTCTCCATTTTCCATAGTGAGAAGTAAACTCAATATCATCTTGAGTTAATCGCCTTTTGGACTTCAAATACCCTTGTGAAATTGGAGATATTTCCAAAAACTTTCTGGAGGGTTTCCCAAAGTTCTTTAGCGGTTTCACAATATAAATATGACTCATGGATCGGTGGATCAAGTGAGCTCTGGATAATTGTCATGACAACTTGATCTTCATGAAACCATTTGCTATTATTACCGGAGACCACCACTTGTTTCCCATCAACATTTGTGACTTGATTAGGTGCGGCTCCAAGTTTGACATGTTTCTATAAGCCACGTCCACCGAGTATAGTCTTTACATTTTTGCCCATAGGAGGTAATTAGGGCCATTAATAATAATATGAACTCCCAAGGGTTTTGAGTTCTCCATTAATGAGGTGTGAAGAAAAATATCCAACGGTTAACAGAAAAATGTTGAAGTTTTTAGAGAGAAAAAGATTTAGAGAGTGTGAAAGATAAGAGATTTTCATAACTGCTCTCCGAGGACCCTTTGACCAGCTGTCGGGATTCCTTAGGGCCCGATGTGCCTTCCAATAGTTCATCAACAAGACAACAAACCTACATAAGCGAAACCAAAACCTACAAAACGTAGCCAATACCTACATAACTTAAACCAAAACCTACCTAACCTGAACCAAAGCCTAAAAATGTAGGGCAACACCTACATAATGTGGACAAAAACGTACATAATATACCTACAAAACCGACAATAACCTATCTAACCTGACGTGGACCAAAACATACATAAAATACCAAAACCTACGTAACATAGACCAAAACCTACATAACTTGAACCTAAACCTACATAACGTGGACCAAAACCTACATAATGTGGACCAAAACCTACAAACAATAATTTACATCACGTGAACCAAAACCTACATAACATGAATCAAAGAACCACTAACCTTAACTCTATAGCGTTTATTTAGACACTCGGAGACATGAAGAGGCATAACAGACAAACCTACACAACCAATGAAATCAACATAGAGGCGAGCTAGAATATATGGACTAGCTTGTCTTGCACGACATGACCGTTCTGTCATGGAACAAGTGTGTTTTCCAACGTATTTTTTAATGTATAAGCGAGAGCTACTATCAATTTATTTTCTCTAACATACCATTGGCATCTAGGCACCCAACACTTCACGCGAAACAAGAATATTGAAGATGTTATAACATAAAATTCGAAACGACAGGTTATAGCAAGAATCTTCAACCTTGTCTCCAACTCCTCTTTTGTCGGATAACATTGCCCAATGGCTAAGTCTACATTACTCAATCATTTACCAACAAACTCAACACTAAGAAAGAATTCCCTTTGATTAGAGGAACTCCTAAGGTTCTCTCCACTACGAGCGTATTCTTCATCTCCAGAGCTACCACCATCAGGATCGTCACAGTAGTCAAACCTACTTATTACATCTTCATCATCTTCACCCGATTGTAGGTTTTCCGAAAACCTACAAGACTGATATGAAAACCTACTACACTGCTCAGCTACAGACTCATGAAGACTTTCATCACGAACTACCTCTTTTTCTCATTCTACAACTGATCTCTCATAAAATTCAACACAAAGACGCATTCTATACCTTTTTGCCTACTCCACAAAGATTTGTATTAACTCAGTATCAAATATGTAAACAGGTGGTGTATCTTCAGGAAGCAATCTCATTTCTTCAGTCGGTCTCTCATAACTCAGAGTAACATCATATAATTGTTCACTCATCTGAAATTGCTTGCATACCTTTGAAATTAACTCCACCAAGTTTTTTCCTGACTAAATGCGTATGAATTTGCTCTCACAGGATTTATCAACATAAAAGAACCACATATCTTCCTTATGCCTCCATCTTCCACTAATTACTTCAACTTGATCCATTTAAAACTTGTAACAGCTCGCGGGGAAAGATGATGAAAGATGATAAAAGATGTGAGGTAGTTAGGTGGTATCATAAAGGTTTATGAAACATATAGACTATTAACGGTAATATCATTAAAGGCAGATGTTAGGTAGAGGTTTAATAATGGGGGTAAATTGGTCATTACATAAGACCTAGGTAACAGTACATAACAACCTACATTACATACATATCAAACCTACAATGTTACTCAAAACCTACACAACAAACGAAAACCTACATAATGTATAGCAAAACCTACAAGTCGTAGCAAAACCTACATAACGTATAGCAAAACCTACAAGGTGTAGCAAAACCTACTTCACATAGCAAAACCTACATAGCATATAACAAAACCTACTTAACTTGAACCAAAACCTACATTACGTACCAAAAACTATTTTGCATAACAAAATCTACATAACATGATTCAAAACCTACACAACAAACCAAAAACCTACATCACGTGTTCGGAATAAAACCTACATTTGCCACAGTATTTCTCCTTTTACGCGTGGGTGACGTGTAATTTCTCATTAATGGCAGTTTCGTAATATATTTTTTTCAAATGAGAAAAGGGTAAAATAACCTTATTTGACATTGAAAAACTAGATTTGTAATTTCAATCTTTTCGAATTAGAAATGTAATTAACTCATCTTTTTAAACTAATTTAGTAATTCATCCTAAAATATATGAATAAAGAAACGAGGTATTCTTAGTTAGTTCTTTTTACAATCCCATATGTAACAGGTAATGTAAATAACAGCACAGCTCTTGCTGAAGTCATGAAGTCCTGGTCAATTGTAGCTAAACCGTCAACAAAAGAGCTGCTTCTTGTGAGTATACCTCTCGTTTTGTAGCCTCATTTTTCTCTTCATATTTTGATGTCGTGTTTCAATGTAAAATAGAACGCAGAAAAAGGTGGATATGCAGTTGGAGCATTTAATGTGTATAACCTGGAAGGAATAGAAGCTGTCATAGCAGCCGCATAGAAAGAAAAAAGTCTTGCCATATTGCAGGTTAGTATTCTGACTAAAGGTGGATTTTGTTATGTTTCCGTGAATCGCTTGAAGTATTATTGAGTATCGTTTGGGATATATACAAATTGAGATAGCTGTACAAAAGAAAACAAAATATACAAAGACAATTAGATGAGTTCTCTTGATCGTTGGTGAGAATATTTTCATACTCTATCACACCACCTCAAGACGGATGACGGTGAGTAAGTCTAATCTTGACTTGGAGAGTCTGAAACTGAGTACGAGGCAATGGTTTCATTAATGTGTCAGCTAGTTGATCAGCAGAGGTGACATGAGTGACCTGAAGTTGACCACTCTGGATAAATTGGCGAACAAAATCATAATCCAAAGCAATATGCTTCATACGTGAGTGGAAAACAGGATTAGCAGCAAGATAAGTGGCGCCAATATTATCACAATAAATTACAGCTTTGGCAGAGCTTTAAGACCAAGTTCACCTATCAAGGAAGATATCCAGTAAACTTCAGTGGTGGTGGATGCAAGGGAGTGGTATTGTGCTTCGGTGGAGGACCTTGCCACTTCCGTTTGCTTCTTGGAGGACCATGCAATGGGATAAGTTCCAAGGTATACAATATACGCACTCGTAGAGGTGTAGTCATCCTTGTTACCACCCTAATCTGCATGATGTATCATCTGAGAGAGTCACAACTACGATAGGCGCCTTCTCGGAGAACGGAAAAATTGTTTCATGAAAAATTACATGACGAGAAGTATATATGTGTGAGGTTGTCCAATCTAGGCAAAAATAGGCATGTTGAGTTAGTGAATAACTAAGGAGTATACATGGTGCTGATCTAGCATATCTAGTTTATGAGATGTGTAAGGCTTTAACCAAGGAAAACATAAACACCCAAAAAATGAAAGTTTTGATAGTTCGGATTTATGTCATACAAACGATAGAAAGGGGTTTGAAAATCAAGATTTTTTATGGCATTTAATTAATTAGATAGACCGACATGCCAAAGGCATAATACCAATAAGACTTAGGCATCGACGCATGGGACATAAGGGCCAGACCAGTCTCGACAATATGTCGATGACGTCTTTCAGAAATCCCAATATATTCCGGCGTGTGAGGCTAACTAGTGATATGTGATATATCGTTGTTAGAGAGGAAGGTTCGAAGACATATATACTCACCTCCATTATAGGTATACAATGTTCTTAACTTTGATTGAAATCGATTTTCAACTAAATTTTTGAACGTAGTGAAAACGTTAAAAACTCGAGATTTGTTTATAAAAAGGTACAACCAAGTATACCTTCTGAAATGATCAACAAATATAACGGGTATTTAAAACCATCACTTGAGGCAAGCAGTGAGGTCCACACATCATAGAAGACAATATCTAAAGGTGAAAAAGACGTAAGAGATGAAGAAGCAAATGGTAACTTATGTATTTTATTAATAGAACAATGCAAGGATTAGCAAGTAAAGCATTGTTTGAAAGTGGTAAATCACACTGAGAAATAAGTTTTCTAAGATAGGAAAAGCCGGGTGTCCGAGGTGAGAATGCCAATTGGACATAGAAGTCTTGACTATGGAACAAATGCTAGCTATGGTGGTGTCGAAAAACAATGAGGTCACTCATAAGTTCCATCTTTAGGTTTGCCTTCCAAGCGTAGAGCTCCTGTTTGTAAGTCGCGAACCTCGTGGGTGTAAATGTAACCGTCACACCATTAGTATTAGACAATTGAAAAACTGAAATAAGATTTTTATCTAAAGAAGGGACACATAAAACTTTATTGAAATGAAACGGACGAGTGTAAGATGGTAAAGAAAAAGAACCAGAGTGTGTAATTGGCAAGATAGAGACATGGCCAAGACGCACATCATCACCGCCACTATATGGATGGTGAGCTGAGAAGTTACCCAAGTCTGCTGTCATGTGGTTTGAAGCTCCGAAGTCGACTAACCAAGTAGACGAGTTTGACAAGTCGAAAACAAGGCTGTTGAGAGTTGTCGTTGTTGACAAGCCCGAGTGTCCATAGCGTTGGCATCTGCATGAACAACAGAGGAAGAATCATTGCAGAGTATCATTGCTTCGCGGTCAAGAAGGCGTTCATAGACGTCAGTGGGAGATGGGATTTTCACAGCCGTGAATTGCATCGATCTCTGGTTTATACTCCTCACCCAAACCAGCAAGGATCTGCTCTATGAAATCTTCTGCATCAAGCGGTTTACCAAGGAGTGCCAAGACATCAGATTTGGCTTTCATAAGACGCAGGTATTGATGGATTGATTTCATCCATTTTACACAAGTGCGAAGTTGATGTTTAAGTTGTTGAATGTGTCCCCGGGTTAGATTTCCGAATGCTTAAGATAGACTGTCCAAATCTCCTTTGTTGTAGTTGTTGTGGACACAAGAGATTGAACCTGAGGAGAGAGAGCACCGAGCATAGGACTCTAGAGTAAATAGTCTTGACGACGCCATGGAACATATGCCGGATTGGAAGCAGAGAGACCATTATTAAGCACAGTAGGTGATGGAATAGATGCAGAAGCATCAATGAATGGGTGCAGTTCATGACCCTGGAGGAGCGCACGAACCTACTTCTCCACAGTTTGGTGATATTGGACATATTCACCGATAACAGAGTGGCTTGCGGATTCGTAGCATTAAACACAAAGGTGTTCTCAGCCGTGGTGGCAGAGGACATGATGAAAACAAGAAAAGAATGAATAGCGTAAGAGAGAGAAGGATGAAACGAGAGAGAGAAGAAACAGAGGCGGGAAAAAAGGAGAAGATGATCGGCGGCTAGGTTAAAAACTTATAGATGGCTCTGATATCATGTTATGTTTCTGTGAATTGCTTGAAGTATTATTGAGTATTGTTTGGGATATAACAAATTGAGAGAGCTGTATAAAAGGAAACTAAATATACGTAGACAATTAGATGAATTGTAGTGAGAATATTTTCATACTCTATCAGATTTCTGATACATCAAAATGTGAGTGTACTTTAATTCTGCACTAGATACATACCTTAATTTAGCTAGTCATGTATTTTTATTGCTGATACTGAAATCCCAATACATGGGTTTGACACTGAATTCCGTGATTAATAAGCAGAATATGGCAGGTTCCAATACCCGTACACTTTGACCATGGAACTACAAAGGAGCTATTAGAAGCTCTTGAGCTAGTAAGTTTGAGATATATATCGCCTACGTGCAGTCTCTTTGTCCTCTTGTACTTACTCGTATATTGATTAGCTCATACCAATTGATTTCGTGCAGGGATTTAATTCAGTGATGGTGGATGGTTCTCATCTTTCCTTTACAGATAATATATCCTACACAAAATCCATAACTGCTTTGGACTTTGATTATTCTTTAACAATTTATTTTTCTTTCTTCTGCGAAATATATAAAAAGGTTTAAATATCTTTTTTATGGGCATATATTAAATTGTTGTGATCGGATAAACTACTAATTATTTATGGCTATCATTTCGGCTGGTTGTTATCTCTTATTCATTTAAATCCTCGCAATCTTCGCCGTTTATCTTCTCGTTCCCGATCAAAAATCACTAACTCGCACACACATTCTCTTCATTGGTAATCCAAAATTCTTCTTTCTTTTTTTCTTTCTGTTTTCGTGTTCTTTTCTGCAAGCTCCAAGTATTATCTTTATGAATTGCTTCTTCCTATCCATTGATATCTGCTTCTTTGTAATGGAGGTCGCTTCGTTTCTGAAGCTTCTGAGTCAAAGTGATGGCTTTGGATGTGGGATCTTCGTTTTTGGTTGCTACTCTCAGTTTTTCAATCTCGTCTTTCTCTGTTGCTTGCTTGTTTTGGGAGTCATGTTTGTATCTTCCGAAGGTACTACTTCATTGTTTGCGCACTTTTTAGAGAAGATCAATCGGATTATTCAGAAGATTGAGTGTTTTGATTCCTCCAATCGAGATCATAAAGATTTCAAAAACAGCAACAAGAATGGCTTCGTCTCAAATTCTTATCTGGTTGATGGATTGGATCAGAAGAAACCCATCATTTTACACTGGAGTATTAATTCAGCTAATGGATTGAGCTTGAGCAAGAAGACGAATAAGATCTGTGAGAATTGTGATCTACTTCTTCTTCTTCCATATGATAGGATTGATCTCAGTGGAAACAGAGACATTACTACTGTATCGCTACCGGAGACGGAGTTCAATGAGAAGAATACACATGCCGAAGTAGAGGAAAGCGAGGACGAAAAACCACGGTCTCGAAGTGATGAATACAAAGTGTTCGACGTTATGACTCTGAGAAAAATGGTTCAGAGAGAGAGGGAACGTGGAGACTGTTTGAAACTAGAACTGGAGAAGGAGAGAAGAGCGGCCAAATCAGCTGCTGAAGAAGCCATGGCTATGCTTCTGAAGCTACGGATAGAGAACAGCGTTATGGAGATGGAGGCGAAACAATACAAGAGAATTGCAGAACAAAAGCAAACCTACGATCAACAAGTCATTCAATCGTTACAGTGGATGTTGAGGAAGCTTGATGACGAAGAGAACATTCAGCACTAACTCTTCATCCTCTGTTTGCATTGTATTGTATGCATATAAATAATTAAAAATAAGAGAAACTATAGTGAATATCATCAATAAATATATACTTAAATAATCATTACAGTTTTTTTCCAACAAATAATCAGTAAAATTACAAAATCAAAATCAGATAACATTATAAGTCATATTTCAATAGTTAGTTTGTTGACAAAGAATATTTTAGTTTACCTATTTTTATCTATTATTAATTAAAAAATAATAAATGTTCAGAAAAAACTATTATACAAAAAAAAATTTAATAATAAAATATTAATTTTAGTATAATATTTTGTGTTATAATTGGAGAAAACAAAAAAATTTATGTTAAAACTACACCAAATATATTGTGGTTTCAACATTAAAATAATGTTGTGGTTGGAGATGCCCTTACTTTGTACACATATGCTATAAACGGAACCATTTGTAGTAACAATCCACACAATTATGTTCTTATAAACACATACAAAAGAAACAATTATTTTCATAGATTGCAGAATCTATCATGTTTGTTATCTATTTACGAAAAAAAATTGTTCGTCCCTCTCTCGTTTTCTTCTTCACTGTCATTGCTAACATCTTCTTAACCACTCTTTTCTTTCATCTAATTCAGTTTCTTCTTGAGGAATTAGAATCGAGACCTTCCACAGCACTGACTCGCCTTGTAGTTGACCCATGCCGCCGGTACGAACCATCGCTCTCGGAACCCTAGATCAACAGAGGTATATTTTTCTCCATGCTCTCATATGTTGTCGGCGTTTTACGTTTCAAGATTTAGAATGCTAGTGATTTTGCGCATTTTTGTGGGGTTATGGGTACTTAATGCTTAGAATTTTGATTTTGGGAGCTTTTGTTGATTTGTTTAGTATTTTCCGTTCTCCCATTACCGACTACTTAGGTCATCATCGGTGTTGGGTCCGTGGAGTAGTGCTTTTAGGTCCAGTGAGATCTGTGGGAATGCGTGGAAAACCTAAGTTTGAATCTTGTAGTTTTTCTCTCTATGACTCTTTCAGTCTGACTCTTTGTTCTTAGACATACTATAACAACGATTTCACACATATAGATCAGATTATGTGTCTTTTGTTTAGAACTAATCAGAATAATTATTTTGACTTTATGATGGTTTTGTCAACGATTTTTCAATGATTCTTTTGCTTTAGAACATATCTTTCTAGGATTGATGTTGTGTTGGTTGTGCATGCATTCATCTTTGTCGTTGGGTTGCGGTGCTTTCGCTAATTCAAGCCCCATTTTGATGTCATTCACAACAACTGTTTACTCACAAGTTTCAAATGTTTCACAAATCACATAATGCAAAATTGTCTGATTGTTGTTAACATTTCGATTTTTCACATCGTGTTTTTGTTATCTCTCTCTAGTTTAAAATAATTAAGTTATACCCCATCATATTGTTAATTGTTATGATCTGATTTATAGGTTAACATTTACTCCACTATATCACCAGAATATGTTGTCCCCGAAGAAGAAAATTTGATGAGCACTATGCAAGCATATTTCATTTTGTAAATTCTTGTCTTTTCACATAATTTTGCACATAGCATATATGTTTGCAGCAAACAAATATTTTAACGTGTACTTTGTATATTTTTCCGATTGCAATGCAATGTTTAAAGTTATATGCAAAACATTTTAGTTTCCATAAAATAATTAACTTACGGTTAAATATATTGTTAACTGTTATGATCTAATGTACATGTTAACATTCAGTTTATCATACCACCGGAAGATGTTGTCCCTGAAGAAAAAAACATGATGTGGATCAATGTAGAAACCGACGAGAAGGTCGATCACATGCTGTAGCTGATTCAGGAAAGTGCAAAGAGATGGATTAACTTGAGTACCACTGAAAGAGATTATTTTTTATGTTTGTGCAAAACAACGTGATCATCCACTGTTTTGCTTATTATATGTCATATACTGTGTAAGCATGTTTCATTTTGTAAACTCTTGTCTTTTTTAACCAGACATCTTTTCACATAATTTTGCATCTAACATATACGTTTCCAGCTAACATAAACGTTTGACCACAACTTCTCACCTAAATTGTATGCTAGTTTTTTCTTGTCAATATTGTACCACAACTCGCCGACCTAGTAAGCAAGTTCCAACATAATATAGGCAGCATGACTCGATTTTTGGTTGTGCAAGTGCACATGTTTTTAGTGGATTTACCAAGGCGATCTGCATAATTGTATGCTAGTTTTTTTATCAATATTTGATCGATTTAAGCTACTATAATATAGTAGAAATCAAATTTTGACACTAAATCATTAGCTTGATATCCTAATTATTAGACTGAGAGTAATTCGATCACAATTGTATACTAGTAAGTAAATTAGTTTCTGTATTTATGTTATTAAGTTAATTTTTCATAAAAGTAAAACATGTATTCAATTTCGATTGTACCGACTATCGAGCTGCATTAATCTTGAATACCGAACCGGAAATTAAATAAAATTTATTTAGAGTGGTTTACTTACGTGGCAGTTAATTATTGGATATACGACTACGATTCGACGTGGCAATATATGAACCAGTTTAAATGAGGAGAATGCCCTTTCATCTTATTTCTATCATTCGTCTTTCTCTGAAATTCGATCTGATTAGTGAGAAACTACAGTGACAACGTAGAAGAAGGTGGGGGAGGAAATAGAATGAGAAGCTCAGGCTTTGGAATCGTTATATTCTCTTTAATCGTTTGCTCTTTCGTTGTACCTATCGTTCTCGCTCGTCCCGTTGTTCTCGTCCTCTCCAGTGACGATCTCAATAGCGGCGGCGATGATAACGGAGTCGGAGAGTCTTCCGACTTCGATGAGTTTGGGGAATCTGAACCTAAGTCCGAAGAGGAGCTTGATCCCGGTTCTTGGCGACCGATCTTCGAGCCCGATGATTCCACCGTGCAAGCTGCGTCGCCGCAGTACTACTCCGGCCTCGAAAAGATTCTATCGGCGGCGAGTGAGGGAAATTTCAGGATGATGGAGGAAGCGGTCGAGGAAATAGAGGCGGCTTCTTCAGCTGGAGATCCGCACGCGCAGTCGATAATGGGATTCATTTACGGGTTAGGAATGATGCAAGAAAAGAGCAAAAGCAAGTCGTTTCTTCACCATAATTTTGCAAAAGCCGGTGGGAATATGCAGTCGAAGATGGCACTTGCTTTCACGTATCTGCGTCAAGATGTAAGCAAATTAAACTTGAAAGAACTGTTATTTGGTTACTATGATTATTGATTAGATGAAGTTGCAATTCGATAATCAACCATTACATTAGCCTAAGAAGACATCTTTAAGCTTTTGAG
This sequence comes from Lepidium sativum, assembly GCA_023374145.1. NCBI lineage: Eukaryota > Viridiplantae > Streptophyta > Magnoliopsida > Brassicales > Brassicaceae > Lepidium > Lepidium sativum. Next base: position 21,548 of record JAKUCM010008777.1, on the reverse strand, counting down.
CTCCTTATCAAATATGTTTTTTCTGGCTGAGTTTGTAATTGACTTGCCATTCTGTTACAGATGCATGATATAGCTGTCCAATTGTATGCTGAATTAGCAGAGACAGCCGTAAATAGCTTTCTAATTTCCAAGGATTCACCTGTGGTTGAACCAACTAGAATTCATAGCGGAACTGAAGAAAACAAAGGTGCGCTTAGGAAATCCCGTGGTGAGGAGGATGAAGATTTCCAGATCTTAGAATATCAGGCACAGAAAGGGAATCCTAGTGCGATGTACAAAATTGGACTGTTCTACTACTTTGGTCTGCGAGGGTTAAGGCGTGATCACACCAAGGCATTGCACTGGTTTTCGAAGGCAGTAGAAAAAGGAGAGGCGAGATCAATGGAACTTCTGGGGGAGATTTATGCTCGAGGAGCTGGTGTTGAAAGAAACTATACCAAGGCACTTGAATGGCTTACACTTGCTGCAAAAGAAGGTCTCTATTCAGCATTTAATGGAATTGGATACTTATATGTCAAAGGCTATGGAGTAGATAAGAAAAATTACACAAAGGTAATTGTCTCTTCAGAATTTCGTAATTCCGAGGCTTACTCTTTATGTAGTTTAGACGTTTAACATCTAAGTTGAATTAGGAGGAACTATTTAGCCGACCTAATATCATAAAGAAACCGAGACACTAAGGAGTAAGATTGTAAAAGGTTATAGATAACATATTATTGATAAACGCCTTCAAATGCAGGCAAGAGAATATTTTGAGAAGGCTGTTGACAATGACGACCCCAGTGGGCATTATAACCTTGGAGTTTTGTATCTTAAAGGCATCGGAGTCAAAAGGGATGTGAGGCAGGCAACAAAATACTTCTTTGTTGCTGCAAATGCTGGTCAACCAAAGGCCTTCTATCAACTTGCCAAGATGTTCCATACCGGAGTTGGGCTTAAGAAGAACCTGGAAATGGTAATTATTGTGATCTTTCTGCCTAACATAGATGCCAGATCCAATGACTTGTAAATCTAGCATGTTGAAATAATTTTTGGTTTAGTTGCTTTGTTCACGTTCCTTGCATTTTGGTTGCAGGCGACTTCATTTTATAAATTAGTAGCAGAAAGGGGACCATGGAGTTCTCTCTCTAGATGGGCTCTTGAAGCTTACTTGAAAGGTGATGTAGGTAAAGCTTTGACCTTGTACTCAAGAATGGCAGAGATGGGTTATGAAGTAGCACAAAGTAACGCTGCCTGGATCCTTGATAAATACGGCGAAAGAAGTATGTGCATGGGAGTATCTGGGTTTTGCACAGACAAAGAGAGACATGAGAGGGCACATTCTTTGTGGTGGCGTGCCTCTGAGCAAGGCAATGAACATGCTGCTCTGCTTATTGGGGATGCCTATTACTATGGCCGGGTTGGTTTTCATTGTATTTGGAACTGAATGCTGAATCTGATAACGTTAGGATAGATTACAATGCTTGAACTAGATATGAATCAGCTAGAAAAACGTAGACTGTTCGCCTGATTCTGTCTCTTTGCTCTTTCTTTGATCGTTATTAGGGAACCGAGAGAGATTTTGTCCGTGCAGCTGAGGCATATATGCATGCTAAATCACAGTCAAACGCGCAAGCAATGTTCAACCTAGGTTACATGCATGAGCACGGACAAGGGCTTCCCTTCGATCTCCACTTGGCAAAACGTTACTACGATCAAGCTCTTGAAAGCGATGCAACCGCCAAATTGCCAGTCACGCTTGCTCTTGCTAGCTTATGGCTTCGTAGAAACTATGCTGATACTGTCCTGGTAAATCTAAGATACACAAGTTTCTTTTTGATTCCTATATTAATTAGATGCATTTGAACAGATCAAATAACAACAGAGGAAATGCTTTTGTTTTTGGTAACTGGTAGGTAAGAGTTGTGGATTCATTACCAGAAGTGTATCCAATGGTGGAGACTTGGATTGAGAATGTGGTGTTCGAAGAAGGTAATGCAACAATACTTGCACTCTTCGTCTGTCTTATTACAATCCTCTATCTCCGAGAGAGACAACGTAGACAAGTCGTTGTCGCTGATCAAGGGGCTGCTGACGTGGCACAACACCCTGGTGATGACGTGGCGCAAGACCTAGCTGCGTTCCAACGTTGATCATCGTTTTCATCATTAAAATAGTTGGTAAGAATCGGTTATTAGTCTATGTACAGTTTAAGAAAGTTTAACTCAAATTACTTCAACCTAAAATGTGTGATCTCCTAGGCCTTTTTTTGTCGGTCGTTTGTTTATCTTGTTGGGCTGTCTCTTAAATCTGTGGCCATGTTATGTTGTATTTGTACTACAATCTAATGCTCCAAATTTTATACAAAACGATTCGATGCGGTTTTTCATAAACAATGATGATTAAGGTAACTTAATATTGGTGTTGAGATTACTTTAGATGATGAAGAGTTACAAAACTGATGTCATAAAACACATTAAACGTCCATCGTTAATTATTAATTGTATTGTTATGAATTTTAATTTATGTTAATAATGTTTTAAGTAAAAATGACAGTATTTACAAAAGAAACAAATCGACAATTAAAAACATAAAAGCTAAAAAATTTAAAATCTTAAATCTCCAAACTTCATCGAAAATTTAAATTCACGACGAATATTTAATTTGGATGCTAAGAAATTTTAGTTCTTATTTGGGATTTAAGATTTTAGGGTTTCTAATTTAGAGTTTTGGTGTTTTTAATCGTTGTTTTGTTTATGTTTTTATTTAACAATATCGTTAACAGAATTTAAATTTCGTAACATTAATAATTAGTTTTTAGTAGTATAATCAACAGTTTTTAGCAGTGAACCAGAATTTAGTGTCCCGGGGGATAAACTGTGCTCCAGGTTGCTTACAATGCGGGGCAGAGAGTGAGTCTATTAATCATGTTCTTTTTCAGTGTCCCTAGGCGATTCAGACATGAACTCTTTCGAACATCCTTCTAGTGAGAGATATTTTCCCAGGGCATTCTATTTGGTTTAATTTGGATTACCTTTTTTGGCGGCTACTGGATTCTGGAGAGGCCCGGTATTTTTCGTGGTTGAATTGGAATATTTGGAAGGCAAGGAATGAGCATTGCTTTTCAAATATATCGGTGGATCCTCGTAGCATTTTAACACGGGTGAAGGGGGAATGTACGGAATGGTTAGGGGCTCAATCACAGTTATTAGTCCCTCGGTATTGGTCGTTGGGCAACTTTGTTACACGAAAATCCTCATGGATTTTCCCTTCTACAGCCAATTCAGGGTTTACGGGAATTAGGTGTCTCGTGGACGCTTCCTGGAAGATGATTGACCTAAGTACGGGTTTAGGGTGGTTCAATTTTCTAGATTCGATAGAGGGTGTTTGTACGGGTGCTCGATGTGTCAATCGGAGTTTGTCGGCTTTACACGCAGAGGTTAAAGCTATTTCGTGGGCCATGGAGTCTATGCTGGCGGTCCAAGCTTTGGAGGTGGAGATGTCGACAGATTGGGAGACGGTGCTGGAGATTTCTTACAAGGCTAAGGAGTGGCCTGCTTTTCTCCCTTACCAGGAAGACTTCTTTAGGTTATCTTCTCTGTTTGTCTCTTTTACGCTTTCAGTTATACCGCGTCATCTCAATTATAGAGTGGATGCTCTAGCTAGGCTTGTTAGAGAGCACGCTTACAGTTGATTGTAAGCTCCCCAGTTGTGCTTTTCGTACCTTATATATTATTGCCGTTGACAAAAAAAAACAATAATTTTTAGAAAAAGGTTTAGTTTACCGCGTTTTTGAATTTTAAAACTTTTTGTCGCATTTTTTTCATCACATTATTTTGACTGTTAAAAAGAAAGGCTAATACGCACTAACTATAGTCTGACAGTCTCGAGTACTGTGGTAACATTTCACAAATTCTCATTTTTGTTTTTTTATATTATTAAATACTTTCCTTGAGATACTTTTTGTCAAAAACTTCCATAAAAACACATTGAGAAGTAAGAGCACCTCCATTAGTGTATCTAATGGAGGTTCTTAGTGTTAATTTAATATTAAAAAATTGTAAGGAGGATTTATTGAATAAGGAGCGACTCTAAACTTAGAGTTTTTAGAAGCCTTAAGATACGCCTACGTGGCATCTTTTGATTGGCCTCTTCGGGTCTCATTTCTTCGCCAACTTTCTCTGTAAATCTTTGGGGTTTCGTCTTCTCACTCGAGCGGCCTTGCTGTTTATTCAAATTCTTGAGAATCTCCTTACGATACCCTACAATCGCCTTGTATGTTCTCGGCTTGAATTGATTTCATGTATGTTTCCAATTGTTGAATTTCCAATTCTAATAGTGATTTTTCCTTCAGTCATTAAAGCTTGCTCTTTTAACCAGGACTCGTTCTTACTTGGCTAACAACTTCATTGTCTTTTTCTCAAGTCAGGCGCGGATCGTGATACCGTTGTTTCCAATTCTCTCATCTCCATGTATACAAAGTTCTCAAGCACATACAAGGCACGCAAGCTGTTTGATGATATGCTTCAGAGAGATAATGTTAGCTATTGTTCCATTATCTAGGTTAGTTCTCATTTCTCTAGGTTAGTTTTCGAAACATCAAAAGAAAAAGATGTTGTAATGCGTCTGTGATGTATATAAAGCTAACATTATGAAGCTTGTAGATGGACTCTTCCTTGAATCTTGCAGAGAGGTTGCTAAAAAATATTCAGGGATTACTTACAACGAAATCATTGTAGAAAATTGTTGTATGCAGCTTGTTGCTAAGCCAGAGCAATTTGAGTCTTTGTTGTTGGTTTGTGCAAATCTTATGAAGTTTAATCTTGTTTTGTTTCACGTGACGCCAAGTCTGTATGGTAACCTTATAGCAAACATTGCAGCTGGAATTGCAGGTGGCACTGGAGTGATGCCAGGAGGTTTGTCCATAGAAAACATATCATTAAGTTGAAGTTAATAAGCTTTCTTACCAAAGGACATTGTTTTGGGTTTTGTTGGAGATCCATAGAAAATGTTGGTGCAGAACATGCGATATTTGAACAAGGAGCATCAGTAGGGAATGTTGGGAATGATAAGATATTGCAACAGAAGAAAGCTAATCTAGTGGCTTTACTTCTTTCATCCGCTTTGATGCTTAAACATTTCCAGTTTCCAAAGTTTGCTGATAGGCTTGAAACCATAGTGAAACAAGTGATTAAAGATGGTAATTATTGAACCAAAGATCTTGGAGGAGATTCCACCATCCAAGATGTTGTTGATGCCGTTATTGCAGCACTTGACTGATTCATACCATTTGAGACTCTGCTTCTTCCTCCTAAACTAAGACAAAAGTTTCCCTTTTCTCTGTTAAAACAGTTGCTATATTCTTTTGATTTATATTCGATCTTGCGTTTGAACAAAATGTCTATGGTTACAGAATAAAATAAATAAAGAGATGCAATCAAAGCCCGTTTGTAATTGTAAATTTAACTTTAAAAAATAAATTAAGAACCTCACAAGAGACTCTACCATTGAATCTCAAAATATTAAATTTCTAAAGTTAAGTATCTTAACAATTTTTTATTATTAAAAATACACTAAGAACCTCTTTGGGGTTCTTAGAGCATCTAATGGGATCCCTAATGGGATCACCATTGTAGATGCTCTTAGGCAATGGAATTGGTCTAAGAAGTTGAGTCAGTTTAGCAGAGGTCCTCCATCAATGGCTTCAATCAACCTCTTCCACTTTGCCTTCTTTCTTCTTCTCTCTCACGCTTCAGGTTCTCTTTCTCCAAATATGTGCCTAGAAATACACATAAATCTGTGTTAAGAAAATTCTTAAAATGTCTGTCTTTGTGTTTTTAAAAATGCACATTTAATAGATTTAGATATATTTTAGTTGCAGATTATTCAAATCTCATTGGCTTTTGTTGTTCTTTATGAGCAGCTTCAACGGTAATATTCTACAACAAATGCAGACACCCAGTGTGGCCCGGAATCCAACCCATTGCCGGCCAAAACTTACTCGCGGACGGTGGATTCATGCTTCCTGCTAACAAAGCCCACACTCTCCAACTTCCACCACTCTGGTCCGGTCGCTTCTGGGGTCGCCACGGCTGCACCTTCGACAGATCTGGCCGTGGCCGTTGCTCCACTGGAGACTGCGGCGGTTCATTAACCTGTAACGGAGCCGGTGGTTCACCTCCGGCTACTCTCGCTGAAATAACCCTTGGCCAAGAGCAAGACTTCTATGACGTCATTCTCTTTGATGGGTACATCAAAGTTGCTTCCTTTTTCCACAAATTAGCTTCATTTTTATTACAAAGTTTTTAAATTGTCTTCTTTTTCAAAACCAGATATAACTTGGCAATGTCGATAATGCCGGTGAAGGGTTCAGGTCAATGTTGCTACGCTGGATGTGTCCGGTTGGTTTACAAGTCCGGTCACGTAACGGGAAACGGGTATTAGCCTGTAAAAGCGCTTGCTCTGCCTTCAAGTCACCACAGTACTGTTGCACCGGTTTGTTTGGTAACCTACAATCTTGTAAACCCACGGCTTACTCCAAAATCTTCAAAGTTGCTTGCCCTAAAGCTTACTCTTATGCTTATGATGACCCAACCAGTATCTCCACTTGTTCTAACGCTAACTACATCGTCACTTTTTGCCCTCATCATCGCCGTTAAAAGCATTTCTATGAACCAAAATGATTCTTGTTGTGTGGAATATTGAGTTTCTGTCTTTACACTTGTAACACTCTTTGAATGAAATGAAACTCCTTTATCAATTCTAACATTTTGTTATGAAAGTGGTAAGTATTTAAAGAAACAATTGTTATTAAGCAACGACTACTTCGCAAAAGAGAATCGAATAGACAAAAAGAAGAAAACAGGGATAATAAAGATGGAATCCTATGTTGTAATTTTGAAAACGAGTCGTTGACGTCCACGCACGGTATTCCATTATTTAGTCTTCGGCATAAAATTCATAACCGAAATCCAAACCCAAAATCAAATCGATTCAACCGAATCATTTATAGATTTTGCATGTATTCAAATAACCAAATGATTTTAAATAACAAGTTATTTTGGGTTCGGTTAAAAACTAATTATAAATATGTATTTTGGGTGAAATAACTGATCCAAAATAGAATACATTGATATTAAACAACTCTAAAACCAAAGCGAACCCAAATCGAACCGGACCTAAAATCGAACTAAACTTTAATAATAATGAATAGATTTTAAACCTTGAAACTGAAAAATTGAAATAACCAAACCGATAACCGAACAATCTCCTGAACACTCAGACATATCCCTATTCTTCTTTTTTCGGCTTAAAGAATAAAATGGTTTTCATTCTATATTATAAAAAAACTAATGAAGCCCATAATAGACCCAAATTTGGTAAAATGGCAAAATGTGTTTATCATTGGGTAAGTGTTTGTTGGAAGTTTTTTTTTCTAATCTTAATTATATTAAAAACCACGATGAAATACGTTGTTCAAATATATAAGCATGCAAAAGATAGAATTTTTTCGGAAACTATGTCCCAAGAAAAAAACTAAAATATAGAACCTCAAAAATGCTAGACTAGAACATTAAATATAAAAATTTTAGCAACTTGCAATCTCCAATATAAAACTCAACACTATCAATGACTACACATAACCTAAAAGTTGGTAGCCGAACTTCCAATAGCAAATATATGTACTATAAATGAAGAAAGAACTACTAAACATGTAAGAAAAAGTCTCGTTCAAAGTCACGAAAAGGAAAAGAAACCAAACAAAACCAAAAACAAACTAAATGATAGAAATTGACTTGAGAACAAGACATGTCTTCCAAAAATGGTGAAACCGAAAAACAAAGTCGACTCGTAGACACTTCAATAGAGCTCATATTAAAATCAAACCTCGATCAGATGATTAGAGTATGATTAAGGAACGAACCAATCCCTTATACGAAGAAACCAAACTTCGACAAATATTGCCAGCAACTAAAATTGAATTTTTTTAGAAAGATCAACCTAAAGAGTAGGAAACAAAACCAAAACCAAAAGATCTAGCTTATAACCGAACCAAATCTTAAGTAAATACTAACCAACTTTAAAGTCAAGCTAAAAGTATTTTTTGGTAGTTAAGGGGATATTAATCGTGTAACCAACAAACTGCATAGGAAAGGACAGAATCGAAATCATCGTTAATGTATTTATAGCTATTATTCATCAATTGCTATTGCAAGACTATGTGTAACCAACCACCTTAAAGAAAATAAGGAATTAATTTCTATAAAAGAGTTGGTTAAATCTATCTAAACAAGGAATTGAAGATATGTTATTAAGTGGAAGTAGTAGATTGTTAGACATTCTCAATACAAAATCACGTGAATCCCACGTGACGGAACTAAGAAAAAGACAGTTAAGCGTCTGTGCGGTTGGAAATAAGAGATAATGACATTGATATTTGCACAAAGCATACATAACATTTGAGGGTCATGTAAATCCAGTACAATTTATATATAATAAAATGTAAATGAATGAAAAGAGAGTAGTACTAGTCATAAACAATCAAACCGCGTAAAAGGATCGTGTATCGGACCGCGATGGCCGCGTTCGACTGAGACATATTTCTTATCCACTCACTCACGTTCCTCTTTTTTTTTACTAAACAGAAATTGCACTTAAGATTATTTTAGTAATTACGAAACCCCAAAAGGTGATATTATATTTATAGTAATAACTTAATTAATTGGTGGAGAGTTTTGACCTTTTGGTGAGGTAAGCAAATGCAACTCTCACCAAGGCACGTGACATTATAGCGTCTTGCCGTCTACGTTAGGCCGTCTAATTGCACGTGGAGACACCGAGTGTTGATTTGTACTTTTAATACACCGAGTGTATAAATCAACTCTAGTTATTAATATTTGAGAAAAGTGTGATTATCACAAAAAAAGAGTCTATAAAAGGGGTCAAATCCAATCCATGAGCGTTCAATTGCTCAAATAAAAGTACAACCTCCAAAATAAAATAAAAATGGCAAGCGTAAATTCAGAAACAGCCAAAGATACGCCTGCATCGGTGGACATGGCAAATCCAGAGGAGCTTAAGAAGGTGTTCGACCAGTTTGACTCCAACGGCGATGGAAAGATCTCTGTGCTTGAACTCGGCGATGTTTTTAAAGCCATGGGGACATCGTACACGGAGACTGAACTCAACCGCGTGCTTGAAGAAGTTGATGTAGATCGCGACGGCTTCATCAACCTAGACGAGTTCTCAACTCTATGCCGCTCGTCTTCTTCCGCCGCAGAGATCCGCGACGCCTTCGATCTGTATGACCAGGACAAGAACGGATTGATCTCCGCCGTTGAGCTTCACCAGGTCCTTAACCGCTTAGGGATGTCTTGCTCCCTTGAAGACTGCACTCGTATGATCGGACCTGTGGATGCAGACGGCGATGGAAATGTGAATTTCGAAGAGTTTCAGAAGATGATGACGTCATCATCCCTTCTAAGCACCAACGGATCCGCCGCTACTGCCACATAGGGTTCCAGATCTGGGTTCAATCAAAGATCCCTTTTTCTTATATTGATGGTTGAGACTTACATCTGAATATGAACATATCTGTTGCTTTCTTTAAACTAATCTGCTTTTGAATTTTATGTCAGTTTCCAATTATTTTGGCATAGAAAAGCTTATGGTTGTTCGTGTTTTCTTTGCTTTTTTGGTTCCTTTCCGAGATGAACACCAAAACCGACTTAAAGTACTTTGATGCTATATCACCATTTTTCGACCCATTTCTCTATATTTACTCTATAATGAAGTTATTCTATTTTTCCTCATTTTTATTACTTTACGGTCAACAATAAATTAATTGATCATAACTCGCCGGTCCAATAACCAAATAACTTGTCTTTACCGCCGGTGAACCATTTGCTATTACTTTATTTTATACTTCAAAAATAATACACCAAATATTTGTTTTCAATTTATTGAATATTTATAATAAAACTGTTTTAGTTTTAATAATTATAAATTTTACCTACTAATTTGGTTTTAGTAAAAGTTTTAAAAGCTAAAACTATTCTAAAATTAAATATATATTATTACAATAAAATTACATTATATAAAAATAAAATACAATTTAAAAAAACATTAAAATCAATATATTTTCCTCATTAAAGGAATAAGAAATGAGTTCTTTATCTCTAATTTTTGTATATAGAACAAAAGTTCTTAAATTACTCTCTTTCTCTAAGTTGTTCTTGTGTATTAAGACAAATATATGTATTATGCGGAGTAATTACCTCAAAAAAGTGATTAAAAGTTTATAACAAAGAGTAAAAAATTCTACGTATCACAAAAAAAAATTAAGCTATATCCATAAAATTGATCCAATTCCTCTAAAACTATTTTGGACACGAATATTGATGTTAATAAAGTTTTTGTTATCAAAACAACAAACATTCACGAAAACATTAAATAACAGCTTAAAATTATTTTAATAAGACTAATAAAAAACATACAACTCTCTTGTGCTTTGTTGATCATAATATCCATTTAGAAGTATCAGAATTCAAAACGGAAACATTCAAAAATGACAACATAAAATGAAAAGTACGAAGAGAACCAGCCAATGGGCTAAGAGAGAGCATGACATGCAAGATAATTACATATAGCATAATCAATGTAATTCGTCATTAGGAAGGAGAAAAGTAGGGAAATATCAGTTAATTTTAGATTTAGAGAATTTTAAAAAGGAAAAAGAAAACAATTAGAACCCTAATTACTAGGATTAGTGCGTAACCCGAGTAACTATTACATTTCCTCACTCTAATTATAGGATTAGTGAGACTTCTTCAAAACTCTATAAACCTTTCGAATTCTTCTTGTTCTCTCTAATCTCACTCTCTCTTGAAGAATCTCATTAAAAATTTAATGGCCAAGAAGCTTTTCAATTCTATGGAAGATCCACCTACAACTTCTTCATCAGACGAAGAAACTGCTCCTGCGGCAAAACAAGGCTTAGACTCCGATTCTGAATTTGGGACTGAAATAGAACTTGACTCTGACTCTAAGGCCAAAAATCATCTGAAACCAACTGTCTCCGTCTCCGCCGCTTCAGCTTTATCGGCGGCGATATTAGGGAAGAAATGGCCGGTGAGTGAAGGGACACCAATGTTGATGAAGGGAGGTAAGAATGTTACTTCACGAGGAGCCGAATAAAATAAAAAGAAACAAGATTTTCAAAGGATCTGGACAGAGGATGAAGAAATCTCTGTTTTACAAGGAACATTTGATTTTAAAGCTGATGCAACAAATATATGAAAACTAAACTTCTTTTTTAAACTTGTGTTATTGAGGATGTAAATGGTAACGTCTGAATCTGACTAAATGTGAAATTTGGCTAAATAAGTAAGAAGAGAAATCTATCCGAATTTGACTCCCTCTGTATTTTTATATTTGATGTTTTAGGCATTTCACACATATTAAGAAATCATTAATTATTTTATTTTTTCTAAGCAAAATATAGTTTATCACAAATTCCAAAATATTTTAATCAATCACAAATCAATCTGCAGAATTTAAAGAATCAAAAATACCAAAAGTGCAATAAGTTTTGCATATAAATCTTAAAACATCAAATAAAAATAAACAAATTTTATTTTTAAAACATCAACTAATAAATGACAGAACAGAGGGAGTATAATATAACCAAAATAAAAACCTTGTTTCAAAATATATAAAAATTACACAACCCAAGTATAATTTTTTTTTTTTTGTTTTCGTACAATATCTCTGGCATAATATAACCAAGAAAAATACACAAATAAAAAATTGAATAAATATGAAGTACACTAGCTAAAATGCATGTAAAGAATAATATTAATTATTGTAAAACTAGATGCATGAAACAAATATCTATTATATTAATGCAAAAACATAATGCATGAAAAATAAAATAAAAAGGATTAAACGTTCATAAACGAAATGTAAAAATATTCCACTTAATTCATCAACATTAACGGATAACACAAAAGAAAATTAAGCTAGATTCCACAAAATTCACTCAATTCCTCTTATACTATTTTGGACGTGAATATTGATGTTAATGAAGTTTTTGTTATCATGACAACAAGCATTCACGAAAACATGAAACCAAAAGAGCTAATCATCATTCTAACAAGACACCAATAAAAACATGCAACTCGCTTGTGCCTTGTTGATCATAATATCCATTTAAAAGTATCAAAATTTATAAGAGAGCATTCCAAAAGGACAACATAAAATGAAAAGTAAGGAGATAAAATGATTGTTATGAAGAGAACCAGCCAATAGGTTTAGAGAGTGCATGCCATGCAAGATAATTACATTTAGCACAATCGAGGTAATTCGTCATCCGAAAGGAGAAATGTAGGGGAATATTAATTGATTTTAGATTTAGAGAATTTTAAAAAGGAAAAAGAAAACAATTAGAACCATAATTACTAGGATTAGTACGTAACATGAGTAACTATTACACTTCCCCACTCTAATTAATAAGATTATAAATTAAATATATAATTGTAACGACCAAAATGCAAATAAAAATATGAAACTTCAAATTTGAAGTTATGAGTAGTGACACTTAATATTTGAAGTTTTACTATCCAAAACTTCAAATTTTTAAAGTTTCGTTTTGGAGAACAAAAAACTCTATATTTGAAGTTATAGAATATCTTTTGAAAATGCCCTTAGTGAGACTACTTTAAAACTCTATAAACCTTTTGGATTCTTTTTGTTCTCTCTAATCTCCATCTCTCTTGAAGAATCAATGCAAACTTTAATGGCAAAGAAGCCTTTCAATTTTATGGAAGATCCACCTACAACTTCTTATGTCTGTCTCCGCCGCTTCAGCTTCACCGACGACAATATCATGGAAAAATGGCTGCTGAGTGAAAGGACACCAATGTTAATAAAGGGAGGTAAGAAAGTGACGCGGAATCCCGAAGGAATCGTCACTCCAAGTTGTAAGGATAGTTCTTGGTCTTCAAAGAATTTGAGTAACCCCCACCTTAGGTATATCAAACCTAAGATTGTTGTTGTTTCAACTCTCCTTCAATTAAGCAAGGTGGTGGAACCACGGAATGTTGACTCGAGTAGCCTCCACCTTTAGTATATTGAACCAAAGATTGTTGCTGTTTCGACTCGCCCCTTCACGCCAATGACTAGGAATGGCCACACAAGTGTGATGGAAATCACTTGATAAACAAGTTTGATCCCTTGGATATGACACACCAAGAAAGATCTAAAAGTTCACAAAGAACAAAAGAGATTCACTCTCAAATTTGTTAACAAAAAAACTTGGATCCTCACAAATGAGAATTACATGAGTTTATAAAGAACATAAAGGACTCTCTAGATTCCTCTAAACTTATTGAATGTCTTAAATATGAAGAGTAAAGATTACTAAGTAAATGACAAGTAAATGTCACAATTTACTATGATTTGAATGAGAAGGACTCTTGAACTTTTGGCCTCCAAAATATCTTTTAGTCTTCCAAATTCGTCACTATTCATGGGCTGAACTTTAAGACTTGATTTAGGACTTCTCTTAGACTTGTAGAAGTCTTAAAGTGGTTTGGACTTGGCAACTATAAAGTCCAATGGATTCCTTATGTTGTTCTTTGTCCAAAAGGCCTTGAATAAATCCACAAATGCTCTCCTTGATTTGTTTAGCCCGTGATCTTGTAATTGGACCGATTGGAATCTCCAAAGCTTTCTCGTGATCTTCATTGCTTAGCTCCAAGTTCTCCTTAGCTTCCTTTCTGTTTTCCATGATCATATCATCTCCTTCCTCTTGAAAAGGATTTGACCTCAAATCAGGTTCATCTGCATCAAAACGAATCAAGTCAGAAATGTTAAAGCTAGAACTGATTTTGTACTCACTTGGCAAGTCTATCTTGTAGGCGTTTTCATTGATCTTTTCTAAGACTCGAAATGGCCCAATGGCCCTTGGCATTAGCTTAGACTTCCTTTGAGCTGGAAATCGTTCCTTCCTCATGTGAACCCAAACTAAGTCTCCGGGTGTAAAGCTCTTCTCACGCCTTCGTTTGTTGGCTTGCTTTTGATATCGCTTAGTCTTTTGCTCAATGTTAAGCCTCGTTTTTTCATGAAGCTTCTTGACCATCTCAGCTTTCTTTTTCCCGTCTAAGCTCGCAAGCTCATTGAAAGGTAAAGGTGATAAATCCAATGGAGTTAAGGGATTAAGACCATATACAATTTGAAAAGGGGAAAAGTTAGTAGCCGAGTGGATGGAATGATTATAAGCAAACTCAACATGAGGCAAGCAATCTTCCCAAGTTATGATATTCTTTTTAATTATAGCACGCAACAAAGTGGATAAAGTCCTATTGACTACTTCAGTTTGTCCATCAGTTTATGGATAACAACTAGTAGAAAACAATAACTTTGTCCCTAACTTAGCCCACAAAGTTTTCCAAAAATAACTAAGAAACTTAGCGTCTCGATCTGGAACAATCGTCCTAGGCATGCCATGTAAACACACAACTTCCTTAAAAAAACAAATCAGCAACAAATGTAGCATCATCAGATTTGTGACAAGGAATGAAATGTGTCATCTTAGAAAATCGGTCTACTACCACAAAGATAGAATCCATACCTCTCTTAGTTCTAGGCAACCCAAGGACAAAGTCCATTGAGATATCAGTCCATGGTTCACTCAGAATAGGCAATGAGAGATACATACCTTGAGGTTGGACTTTAGACTTAGCTTGCTTACAAGTAACACACCTTGCACAAATTCGTTCCACATCTCTTTTCATATGCGGCCAATGGAAATGTTCTTTTAGAACAGCCATGGTCTTGAAGACGCCAAAATGTCCCATAAGGCCTCCTCCATGTGATTCCCTAACCAAAAGATCTCTCAAAGAACAATTAGGAATGCACAATTTATTTTCATAAAATAGAAAACCCTCATGAAGATAGAACTTTCCATACGCATGCTTCACACAATTCCTAAACACTTCATGAAAGTCAAGGTTAGTTTCATATAACTCTTTAATGTGCTCAAAATCAAGAACCTTAGCATCAAGAGTAGATATTAGTGCATATCTTCTTGATAACGCATCAGCCACAACGTTTTCTTTTCCTTGCGTATACCGTATGACATAAGGAAACATTTCTATAAACTCCATCCAACGAGCATGTCGTTTATTTAGTTTCTGTTGACCCTTCAAGTGTTTCAAAGAGTCATGATCCGTATGAATCACAAACTCCTTTGCCAAAGATTGTGCTGCCATGTTTGCAAAGCTCTAACCAAAGCATACAACTCCTTGTCATAAGTTGGATAGTTTAGAGTTGCTCCTCCAAGCTTCTCACTAAAGTAAGCGATTGACTTCTTCTCTTGCATAAGCACAGCTCCAATGCCTACACCTGATGCATCACATTCAATCTCAAATGTTTTAATAAATTTAGGCAAAGATAAAAGTGGTGCATTGGTGAGTTTCTCCTTAACTTGTTTGAACGCATTCTCTTGAGCTTCTCCCCATTTGAATCCAACATCTTTCTTGATCACTTCAGTAAGTGGGGGCAGAAATAGTGCTAAAATCACGAAAAAACCGTCTATAGAATCCAGCAAGGCCATGAAAACTTCGAACTTCTCCTACGGTTTTAGGACTTGGCCATTCTCGGATTGCTTTCACTTTCTCCTCGTTTACTTGAATGCCCTGTGCACTTACAACAAAGCCTAGAAACACAAGGTTATCCGAACAAAATGTACACTTTTTCAAGTTAGCATATAGCTTTTCTTTTCCTAGTACACCTAAAACCGATTTCAAATGCTCATTGTGCTCTTCCAAACTTTTGCTAAAAACCAGAATATCATCAAAGTAGACAACTACAAACAAACCAATAAAATGTCTCAAAACATGGTTCATTAACCTCATGAACGTGCTGGGTGCATTAGTTAATCCAAAAGGCATGACTAACCACTCATAAAGACCATGTTTTGTTTTAAAAGCTGTTTTCCATTCATCACCCTCTTTCATTTGAATTTGGTGATATCCACTCTTAAGATCAATTTTAGAAAAGACACAAGAACCATGCATCTCATCTAACATATCATCTAAGCGAGGAATTGGGTGTCTATACTTTACCATGATATTATTGATGGATCTACAATCAACAAACATGCGCCAAGTTCCATCCTTCTTAGGAACTAGTAAAACGGACACGACACATGGACTCATGCTCTCACGGATATATCCTTTCTCCATCAGCTCACTCACTTGCCTTTGCAACTCCTTTGTCTCTTCCGGATTGGTTCTATAGGCTGGACGGTTTGGAATGGATGCTCCAGGTACAAAGTCTATTTGATGCTTAATCCCTCGGATTGGAGGTAAACCACTAGGGTTCTCATCCGGAAATACATCTCCAAAATCCTGCAACAAAGAAGAAACACCACTAGGCAAACCGGGGTCAAGGTTAATAGAACTCATAAAGACCTCTTTGTACATAAGTACAAATATAGGCTGATGTGAAACCAAAACTCTCTTTATCTCACTTGACCTCACAAAGAAATTTTGGTGTTTTCTCTCTTTTCTCTCTTTGTGTGTTTCACTCTTAAGCTCACTATTTTTTTGTGTTTCTCTCTCAATCTCACTCTCTTTTTGGTGTTTTGTGTTTGAGTCACTCATAGTTCTCTCCTTACGTTGCTTTAGAAGCAAATAATCTTGGTAGATCTCATTAGGAGTCATAGGAACAAGCGTAATTTCCCCTTATAACCAAATGAATGCTTGTTGGTGAAACCATCATGAACAACTTTCCGATCAAACTGCCATGGTCTCCCAAGAAGAATATGCCCAGCCTCCATTGGTACAATATCACAAATCACTTCGTCCTTATACTTCCCAATGCTAAATGGAACCACAACTTGCTTTGACACTTTGAGTTCTCCAAACTCACTTAACCATTGAAACTTATACGACTTGGGATGTTTTCGAGTAGTCAATCCCAATTTCTCCACAAGTGTAGTACTCGCCACATTCGTACAGCGCCCTCCATCAATTATAAGACTACACACCTTATCATGAACAAGACATCACGTGTGGAATAGATTCTCTCGCTGCACTTTCTCCTCTAGTTTACCTTGCACACTCAAAGACCTTCTAGCTACCAAAAGATCACCTTTGGTTGCAGGTAACTCCAGCTCATCTTGAGATAACATATAATCTGAAACCACTTATTCCTCGGTTTCGTACTCTCCATTGACTCTAAGTATTATGACCCTCTTGTTTGAGCATTCATTTGCATAATGTCCCCTGCCATGACACTTAAAACATTACACATCACGATTTCTTGTAGAAGAGGGTTCAGCTTTACCTTTGACCTCTTGTCGGTTAGTATTCGTATTGAATTCAAACTTTGGCTTTGGAACACTTTTGTCTTCGCGTGAGTAGCTAGGACGTTGACTACTAGAAATCATGCCATAAGTTTGACGTGTGCTACCCTTCCTCTTGAGTTGCTGTTCCACCAAGATAGCCTTATGCAACATATCTTCCAATTCCACATAGTGTTGCATCTCTACTCGGTCTTGGATCTCACGATTTAAACCACTAAGAAATCTGGCCATGGTAGCCTCACGATCTTCGTCTATATCGGCTCTCATCATAAGTATTTCCATCTCTTGAAAATATTCCTCCACACTTCAGTTGCCTTGCACCAATCTCCTAAGTTTTTGATGTAACTCTCGCTGATAGTGACTAGGAACGAACCATCGTCTCATCAAGGTTTTCATGTCTTCCCAAGTCTCAATGGGTCTTTCTCTATTTCTTCTCCTGCTTGTCACCACTTGATCCCACCAATTAATAGCATAATCATAAAATTCAGTGGCTGTAACTCGTACCTTGTTGAGCTCAGAATAGTTTTGACAATCAAAAATGAGTTCAATCTTTTTCTACCATTCGAGATAGGCATCTGGATTGTTCTTTCCTTGAAATGATGGAATTTTCAGCTTAAGTCCCCCTAAATTATCTTCAGCCCGACCTCTTTCTTCCCTAGCTCGTCTAGGTCTCCTTCGACTCGAGGTAGATGAGTGTCCATCTCGACCATAGTAGTCAACACCGCCTCTTTGTACTTCCGCCGGTGGTGGATCTCCTTGTAAGTTAGGCAGCCGAGGTTGTTGCCTAAGTGCTATCTCATTTTGAACTTGATCCAAACGTTCATTGACGGCTTCCATCTCAACTCTCAATAAACGGGTCATCTCTCCCATCAAAGCTTGAATTTGGAGATTTGGAATTCCTTTTATTTGCTCACCCTCCGGATTGTCGTTATTGTCGTTTGACATACTTAGAACCTGTAAAAAAGATTTGTTAATAGAAAAATGCCTCACAATCTCTCAAGTGTTTGACACACAAGTGTTTCCCTCAGATTATTGGCTTTTCTCTCAAATGTTCTCAAAACCTTACACCTTTTTCCTCTCTTTTTGAATCTCAAAATCTATACTAATAAAAGCAAAGTTTTGAGACCTCTTAAGCTATCCACATCAGATTTTTTAATCACTTCTAATGATGCCATGTCAGCATAAATTTTCTAAAACAATTCTTAAAGAACTCATTTAGTGACTCACATTTTAAAACATCCCACACTCTACATTTAAGTGTTAGTTTTATTAAAAAATTGATGGAAACTAAATGGGTATTGATCCACAATATATTTAAAATTGATAAATATTACTGAAATTAATCACAAAAGTTTCTCTTCCAATTTTCTAACGTTCCCTACTACAAGTATTTGTCTAATTCGTTTGATATTTAAAAGTGATAAATGTTACTGAAATTAATCACAAAAATTTCTCTTCCAATTTTCTAACGTTCTCTACTGCAAGTATTTGTCTAATTAGTTTAATCTTTAGTGATTTCTTATATTCTCATTTGTCTCAAACTAATATGGTTCATGTGAAAAACAACCCTACCGTTTTCCTAGAAGATCATCAATGTCAAATATTCTCGACCCTTGCTTTATTAGGTACAACAATCTGAATACCTCTTTTTTTTTCCCTTAAATTTGTTGTCTTCCTTTTTTTCTTTTGAGATTATACTGCTAAGCGGGTTTTAAAAATTGTTTGATTGATTTTAACATCTATAGCTTCCATATTTGTTCGTTTAATTATTACTTTACCATGAGTTTTCGCAGTGATCCAAACAAAGCAACAACGGAGAGTAACCAAAAAAAATAAAAAATCATAAGGACTAAATTTTATAACTTCCATGTTTTTAGTGACCAATTTATATTAGTCCAAAAAAATGACTAGCTTATAAGTTCTTTAATCTGTCATCTATTGAGAAAGGTAACATCACTTACTTTCTATAAATCACAGAATCTTTTTGTTAAAAGTTTCTTAAACGCACTTTTACATTGACATGTCATTCAATTTTTTTTGTGCTAATACTTCAGAATATTTTATATATTAAAATTATTATATTATCTTTATACTGTTAATCAACTAAGCTACAATAGATATAATATTTGATATATGAATACAAGCAAACCAAAAAAATCTATTAAATTGACATTGAAAATAGAAAATGATAATATGATTTATGAATCAAGATCACAAACATAGAGAATTTAAAAGAAACAAAAAAATATGAATATATGACCAATGCTCACAACTATCTCGAATCTACAATTGCAGAATTTTAGGCCTTCGATTTTGTATGTCTTGGTCTCTTTTTGATGTGTTTTTCCTTTTTCAAGCCCATTTTGTTTTAATATTTTTTGCTTCCTTATAATTTTCTAAGCTTTTACATACGTACAAGAAGAATATTAAAGACTTTGAATTCCTCCTCTTTGACTCCAAGGTAGATTGAAATCTATTTCTTTTAAATATACAACACTAAATTTTTCGTATCAATATGACTGCAGGGAAATGCAGTTCAAGGTTTTATTTCGGCAAACCGGGCAATTCAGTTTCAAGAAGAATTGATGGCGACCACAATATACAAATTGAAAAACTTCATGGTTAATCCCAGCAAGAAGTACTACCGTGTCTCCGACTACAAACACTCAATCTCTTTCACTGACAAAACAACATTCCTCCCAGCACCACTCGGAGATCACACAATTGAAGAAGACAAGTTTAGGCTAAAGACTTTCCAAGAGTTTTCTGCAATTGCTGACACCAACATTGACCTCTTCGGTAACCTAGTACTTACCCATTTACAATACTTAGCACATAAACATCACGCCACACGAACTTACTTTTACGTCTTTTAGATGTCATAGGTGAGCTCCGCGTAATTTCAAGTGATAACCTCCACTTGACATCCACTAAAGAAATGACACCTCAAGTACATGACACAAGATCAAGTGCAACATCAAGAGTAACCCTAACCTCGACATCAGCTACCTGCCTCTTTTTTGACAATGACGTTGGTGACACCAAAGGTTTTTTCAAAAGGTATATTCTCTGATGCTATTGCATGATTACCACCATTTCCCAATGATATCCAAATCAACACTAACATAACAACAAAAACACATTTCAGCTTATCTCAAAGTGACAAAAAACCTCCGACTATTTTAAGCGCATCATCCTCCATCATAAAACTGGAAACTGTGACTATCAAAGAATTACAACAATATCTGCAAAGTGAAACTCCATACGTAAGTCCCTTTTCAAAATTGATAACCCTACAAGTTCTAAACTCTGTAACATAGTCGTTGAGATTATTAATTACTTTCCAATGACAAACAAACAAGGCGGCAAGCTTTATCTGTCTCGCTACAATAGATGCCATCGACGAAAAATATGGTTGGTACTACATCTCGTGTAGTAGCTGTAACACAAAGTTGGGAGAATCCAGCTCCCATTCTACAGCAACACGTGTCTAAAATACAAAAATGTCGGCCTCATCAGGTTTGCACTCTATGCTTTCATTTGAAAAGGACATGTCCAACACAAACACAAACTAAACAACAAATAATTGTATCCAAATGGATGTGTAGGTACCGCTTTGAAGTAAGGGTTCGTGACCACAACAAAGACACAACAACATTTGTGATTTTTGATCGTGAAGGGACAAACTTTGCAGGACAGAAAACTTCTGAAATTATAAACACATTTATCGAGGTATATTTAATGCCCTTGCACCTCAAAATCATACCTACACCTTCCATACAAGCAATAACCAAACTTTGTTACCTTTTTACCCATGGAGATGATAACAATGAAGCACTAAAAACTAAAACTTCTGAAAGTTTAAAACACATTATTGGCCAAACTTGTAAATTCCATATCAAAAAGTGTCAATGTACAACTTCTTAGCTTCACGTCAAACTTTCACTATCTCCCTTATTATTCCGAACGACGTTGGCTTGAACTACGAGGCGTCCGAAATAAACAACCCCATATATGCTGACTGGGCAATTCTTTCCAAAGCTCGAAACACACATCCAAACGAAATATCTGATGAAGACGTGAAGAACGAGAAGCGCCCCCGTCTAGACAACTAAACCAGCGTATTCACCTCACATTACAAGTTGTTTCTTTGATTTAATTTAAAACTATTCTCAATGTTACAAATTTTGTCAATTTC
>JAKUCM010008776.1:0-22467 GCA_023374145.1 Lepidium sativum | reverse complement strand
TATGAATACTTGCATATAAAACCATATAATATATAATATTGATTGGAAAATTTTTATTAGTCACCTAGATACATATACACATATTTTTACAAAAAATCATCAAATAGCCACGACACAACAACAACAATAAATATTCTTCTCTCTCATAGTTCTTCACCACAGCAACCATTATTCTCTCTTCATGTTCACAAACACAGATTTTTAACTTTGAAATATTCAAAGAAAGAGACAAGAAAACGTTTTTAAGAAACCAATTGAAAAAGCTACACATTTTTCAGAAACAATATTAAAAAAAACGGTGTGAAAACAACAAGAATTTAATGAAGATCATTATTTCTTTTGAAAAACACGACTTGGAGATGAGATAATGCTCAAGAAAAATGTTTTTGAAAAAGAAACAAAATAGATCTACAAAATTTGCTAATCCTTTTAGTAAAATATTTTTCAAACAACAAGCAGAACAAGAGCACAATCACCATGGATCTTGTTCTAATATCATATTAGAATATGTGGAATATAAGAGAATATATGGGAGAATATGTTTAAGAATAGAGACTGTGAGAATAGTTGAAATTTGAGAGTATAAAAGAATAATGGAGAATTTGAGTATGTGTGAGTATAAATCACGAAAATAATAGAGAATATGAAGAAAAGAAATTTATTTCTCTTAGTTTTTAAGTGAATACAGTGTCCCTATATATACACAAATTACTCTAAGGTTTCTATATCAAAACAATATACAAGAAAACAAAACTTCAATAAGATGAAAGATTTAGTCATATGTGGTAATTAAAGGGATAAAGTGACACCTCTTAAGAACAATCATATGCTCTCCAACAGTCATATTTGACTTCTTTCATGGCTAGAGGAGCTGAATGAATTCCTGAAAATTTGGTTACCATTAAGTCATTACCGAATTTTGATAATTTTTATTTTTCACACCGGAAGTGACCCTAGTTTCACAAAACTTTTTTTTGGGGTCTTTTTGTATTTTATAACCATTGTAAAATTCTCTTGACTCTATTTTTGTATGGTGATAATTTTCATCAGAAGATCCTAAATTTGCATGGTTGAGATTCGGCTTTGTCTTGACTACTTTTGCATTCTTTCTAGTCCTAACCACAAATTATCTAGCAACAAACATGTAAACTTTTTCGTGTTACTACGTACCATAGCTATACTTTATAGTTTGTGGTTATGTTGTGGCTATTTGATGATTTCTTTGTAAGAAAATTGTATATGTATCTAGGTGGCTAATAGAATTTTGCATTCAATTTATATATTATATGGTTTTATATACATGTATTCATATTTTGAAATACTTTTTAAGTTGTAGTTTTTATGTCGTTGGAAAAGAAGGTATGGTTGGTGAATCAATATTTTGTTTTTATTTAATAATTGGATGGCTTAACAAATTCGGATCGATAGTCCAAAGCCATTCTAGGAGGGGTCAAACTTTTTCTTTTTGTTAAACTTGTAATACCAAAATCATAGATCATTTACCTATAGACTGAGAATAACTCAATAATTGAGTTGAATATTTATAAGTCTTAAATCTTTATATATATAAATGATAATATAATAGTAGAGAACAAAAGCAAAATCATATTTAATATATCCTTTCCAATCATCACAAAACCCCTCCGTACATGTATAAACCCTAAAACATACATCACAAATGAGCAGAATCAAACAATAACAAAATACATTGCTTTAGGCATTATACGATTCATTTAAAAACATCCAAATCCTTAAAAATCAGAAGTAATAATCCGACAATGGTGGTGGTCGTGGCGATGTGTCTTCCTCATTAAGCTTCACGTTTATACAAAATGTCTTAAAAATTGTGTTCAAATTATTAAATACATCATAAGAATCACTTGTCAAATTCTTCCCAATTCCAATCCCAATCTCCACTTCTTTCTTCAAATTCTTATCTTCAATATCATCCAAACATGTTGATTGATATCCCATTATTGCCATTAACTCCTTCTTACAAGTAAAATAGTTATGAGCCAATGTCTTTACATCTTTCCCCGTAGCTTTCCAAAAATCCTTAAAATCTTCCAACGCTTTGTTTAAGTTTTTCTCGCAGCTATTAATCGCTGTAGTTGCGATTGCGTTTGAGTTGTGTTTTGGTTTGATTTGTTTGAGGAATGTTACACTTTGTTTGATTGATGTTTCAGCTGCAACCACTAATGCTCTGATCAATTCGATGGGATCATCGGTTGGTACATGCTTAAGGTTTTTGCAACAAAGACTTGTGTTTGTTTGAATCACAGTGCAGATTCCTGAAACTGCTTTTGCGTGCGGTGTGAAAAGATAGGTACTGCGTTTCACAGGCGTTGCCGTTGCGGTTGCGGTTGCGGTGACGACGGAGAGGAAGAGAAAGACTAGTTTGATTGGAGTGTTCATTGTATTTGAACGGAGAAAGGGATCAGAAAGGAACGTATTTGGAGGAAGAAGAATGGTTCTTGATGTAAATGAGATTCATGCATGTTTTTGTATGTTTAGGGTTTTTCTATTTTTAGGTTATTTCAGGTATTTAGGTGCTGTGGTTTTTAGTTATATATTATGTTTTTCGTATACGGTAGCGAGTTATTTTCGGGCTCAAATAAGGTTACGAAACTAATAATTTTTGCTGTATTTTTATTTGTTTCTATCGATGATAAAAAGATTGACAAATCAATCCAGTCTATATCATATCTGTTTATTTAAAAAATTTAGTGGCTTTAAAAAGAGCATTATGTTCAACTAAAAATCTTACTAATCAAGTCTTAGTCTAAAGTTTACCTTTTAAATATTATTTTCATATTTGACAAAATAAAAGAACTTGTTTTAAAATTCTACTTGAAATGCGGAAGGAACGAACCAATAATGCATTAGATGAATTATTTAAAACACCAGGCTAAGAATCACTCAATCTTATTTTAAATTTATATGTGGATTAAGATGTAATGTATTCCTTCTGAACAAAAAAATATGTTGTAATTGAATTCTGTTTTTCAACTAAATTATTAATAAGATTTTACAACAAAAATTTATACATAAACTCAAAGGTCTTGTGGGATTATCCCTAGAACACTGGTCCGTGATATGGGCTCGTATAATGTAGGCCCATAAAAGAAATGTGGGCCCATGAAATGTTACTGGTCGTGAGAGCTACACGTTTTCATACGAAATGAGCCTTAAAAGCTAAAGAAAAGATGACCGATGAGTCCGGAGAGAGCGAAAAGTAGACGCGGGAAAATGCAGGTGGAAGAAGCCAAGATCTTGCTCGGCTTTTCTCCTGCTTCTCGTCCTGATCCTTCTCAGGTTTCTACTTCACGTCCTCTTAATTTTCTTACTGTGTGTTTGTGATCTTTACTTGGGATATTACTTCACTTGCTCAGATCTCTTAGGGCTTCGTCTCGATCTTTTGATCTCACTGTCTCCTTCGGATTTTGAATTCTTTTTATAAATTTGAGAACTTATTGTAAGATTATAGACTTCAATTTGGCGACGGAAATTCTAGTTGATTTGATGGTATCATCATATTTTGTGATCATCGGGATTGCGATTTTTCGCAAATTTTTTGATTTGGTGGATGACAGGTTAAAGCTGCATACCTGAAGAAAGTATGGGAATCACATCCTGACCTATTTCCTGATGATCAAAAGCTCCGTGCTGAGTCTAAGTTCAAATCGGTTAGTGTTTTATGGACATATTGATTTACATGAAGATTTGAAATTTAGTATTCAATTTGCTTGCAGATATCTGAAGCTTACACTTGCTTAGAGTCTGGTAATTCTTTCAGATTGGCCTTACCTTGGAATACGAGGTTTTTCTTAAGATTATGGTCCGCAAAAACCCAAATGAGCTAGTAAGTTTGTGTGTGGGTTCCTGATGAATGCCGAAGGTAAAATTCCTTAGAGCGTTTCTATGTCTTTTACTTGCCTTCATTTCTAGACTATGCAACAAAGGAGTTGTCAATTAGGTCTAGTGCTGTGTAAGTCTTGATGTTTCTCTAGATCCCTTATTGTTAAAAATAGTTGTCCTTTTGATCTCGCAGATTTTAAGTCCTTGGAGCTATTGTTGTTGGAAGAGTGAGAAAAAGAGACCCGGACATAATATACTCTTGTGTATCTGTTATAGCAGTACAACTCTAGCTCATTTGGGTTTACAAGTCCACGAATCAGGACATGCTTTCTCTGTTTTCATAGAACGTAGCATTTATATATTTCGTTCCAAAGTACATGCTTTCTTTGTTTACAGGTGGTATTAAGGGTCAACGATATTCCAGAGCAGGTAAACAAACTAAAATAACCAACACTAAGATGTGTTCTTAGTGAGCTATACACATTGATGAGAAACTCTAATTTGTAACATTGATAAGGTGTGTATTCAAGGGTCGTCAAGACTGGGGTTCCACGGCCATATGCATCTGCCAAAAGAGGTAACCGTTGGTTGATCGGTGCACCTTTCCTTTTGATCGTCATAGGAACCATAGGACTTGGTGGAATCAAAGCTAGCAGGTCACCTTATCGCTAAGACCATATATCTCGTTTTAGAAAATATCAGTACTGCTGTTTATTTGGTATTATGTTTGGCATTTGCAGGGCATATAATCTGCAAAAACAGACGTCCCCCTCTCACAATCCTTTCCTTCCTTGATTGTGAGTCTTCTCTTTCAATAGAAACATTTTGAATCATTGGTCAATACCTGATAGTAAATGTGTAAACTTGTAATAAAGCTATATCAACACTTGATTATACTTTGACAGTTTAATGTGTAAATTTTTTACGTTTTTTATAATTTAGACTGATTTGAGCTCATTTTAAAAAGTTTTTGTCTACAATTTGAAATTTTTATAATTTAAATTAGTTTGGCTCAAAATAAAGAATTGAAACCCCAAGATGGGTATATATGTAGATACAAACCTGCAGAAGACCCTTAAAAGAAAAACAATTCTAGCTGTCATCTATCTCATATGACTACGTGAAGTAGGAAAACAAATCAGAACTGGAAGAAATTTGGTGAGTCGCTTTAGAACCCTAATAAAATGGTATCTCACTCGGAATATAATTCAACAATTATGGTTGTTTTTCCAAAATAGATTGATGAATAATCTAATCTACAAGTATCCATACTTAGAAAAGCAATTTACCGATGAACCAGAAAGAACTAGAAGGCGATTTGTATCTCGTTGGAAAACCTTAAAAGTCTAGTATTTAGATCAATTTTCTGACCTCAAATTCAGAAGTTGTTTGCTTCAGTAAATCATGTCTTAAGGCGGCGATTTGTTTCCAATTTCTAGATTGTAACAATGGATACTTGCTTATGTAAACAAACATGATGGTTGTTTCACACAACTTTAAGCAAAACATGATTTCTAGATTTTTTTTCTCTTCTACCGAAAACGAACTAACTAAATAGTAGAATTTAATGCGAGAGGAAGAGGATGCAATTATTATTTCTTATAAGAATTGTTTTTATGTACACGAACATGAAAACTCTGAAGAGAGACACAAAATCTGTAAAGTGGGAAAAACTCCAAGAAATTAATAATAATAATAATCAAGAGATAGAACCTCTATTGCTTTCTTCTCGAACTGTCATTGTTGAGAGTTTTTCATCTAAAATCTCAAGTAAGTCATGGTACTGAGCGAAAGCCAAGTGAGACTGAAACAAACAACCAAGTCTTAAAGAGGAGACTAATAACCAAACACGTGAATTAACTGTTACGGAAACAAGAGTTACCTGTAATGTCATGCTATATGCTTTCCACAGCCGTAGATCGTACCGGAATATATCATAAAGAACCTGCGTTGTGAAACATTGTGGTTATGTGATGGTTAAGCTTTGAAGTTGTGATGATTGTGAAATTCTAAAAGGTTTTCTTTTTTAACCTCGGAACGTTGTAAAAGGGTGGCAAGAACAACTATCCACTCTTTGAATTTCACAGAACACATTTGAGCTAATAGAAACTCTGCATCTAACCGGTTCTGTAGCTCACTCATTTCCAGCTGAAAGAACAGTACAATTTGAGGTAAGATAAGCCTAAAATGCGACAGGGATCTATGTTTTGGTTTCAAGAAGCAGAGCGAGAAGCACGATTATTGAACATCAACGGAACTGCCAATGGAGTTGGTTCATACCTTTTTCCCAATAAGTTCAAGTCCTGCTGCGAAATTCTCCAGTTGAGCACAGCCGTATCTTTCTCTTTGAAGAAAATCCTGAGATTTTGGGATTACTGTTAGTAAATTCTTATGTTGAAGTTTAAACCATAGAATGGTGAGATACACTGATTGCCAATCTCAATTTTTACGTACCACAATATCAAACTGTGTGCCTTTGACGAATGCAACAAGCTTTGAAAGTTCTTTACCGGACATCAAGTAACTGGCATGACTTTCAAGTATGCTCTTAACAGAAGCAACATGAGGGCTTTGCTCTTTGAATGAGGAGCTGTTTCAGAGATGCAATATTCAAATGAGTTTGATCAAGGCATATGTGCACGCTTTTGAAATTAATACCGGAATCAGAGTTTTAGTTTCAACCTTTTATCAACCGATGACTTCTTGTGGCTGGAACCGAAAATAAGAAACCCAAGAATCTTAGGCGATAATGCCTCTGATTCTGCTGGCGCCTGCTCAATTTCTCTTCCAGATCTCAGCAAAAACCTCACCTAATTGACATATGAGACAATCAGCTTTACTAACAAGTCAAGCTTTAATCCATTCTAAAGAAAGAAACAACACTGAACATTGAATACATACTAGCTCTCCAGCAAGATCATAGAGGGATTCATCAAGTGTTGCCTGAAAAAAGTACAAATTTGCTCGTCTTAAGAACAGAAGTGACAAAAAGGACAAAAAACAAGTCAAAAGATATGAATTTCAAAGGTCACAACTGATATTACCTGTAATAGCCGTAATGCGCAGTACTGACTGACAGCAGGACCTTCAAGTTTGGCAATCACCTGCACCATTTCTATATTTAGTGTGCCATACAAAACATAGCCTACCAAATTTCTAGAGACTTCTACACTAGTAACCCCACGACCTTCTGGCCCAGTAAGTCTAATTAAATGAAGACAGGCACTGCTACTTGCCTATAGTAACAAACAGAAGACTGGGATTCATTGATATACCACTAATATACATTCAATGGTTAGAACGTTCAAGTCTTACAAGTATATAGCACGCTGCTGTTCGATACCATCTTCGCTGGAAGCAGTCTTCAAACAACCTAGAACCAAAAGAAAGTATCAAGTTTAATAGCACAGCACAGATTCAGCAACAAAAAGAGCAGACAAGTTTGTTATCCAATTAAGTGCAACTATTTAAGTCTCTGGCACAGCAAAAAAACTTTAGTTTAATAAGCTTATGCGAGAAAAAAGAGAACACAAAGGCCAAACACAGAGAGGAAGAAACATACGTTGTCGATATCCCAGCAGAAGAAAATAAATCAGCCCAGTGACGGGCATCTGTTTTCCTGGCTACATTCACAACCACATCATAGTACTCTGGGAAATTTTTTATTAAATCACAGGCTTTCCGCAAAAGGGATAACTTTTTAGGATGCCCAGAACCTGAAATCTGGTTCTTGTTTGTATTTGGCCTGAAATATGTAGATATGCCACATGTTAGGAAATAAAGTAAATTAAGTGAAGCAAGATGTTAAATAAAAATACAAAGAACGGAGATACTTTATAAAGAATGATCGGCATTGGATACCTAGAAATCTCTGCATCAAAAACAGTAAAAAGAAGCCACTCCAGGCAATGTGAGAAGTGAGGTTTCTCTGCAGATAATTGTGCTAATAATAGCGCCTCTTCATTTTTATCTCTCTGTCCACAATATGAGAGAACAGATTAAGACTCAGAGAAAATAATAAAATTTGAGAACGGAGAAATGACTAGTGGCAGAGAGGTAGGAAGCCAGAACCAACAATACCTGAAGAAGGTGACGAAGCAGGCAATGGAGTATAGTCTGAGCCTGGGGTGTAGGCTCAAAACATGAAAACTCTGCGCTTGCCGAAAATGACATTCTCTGAGATACTCCAACAACGACACCGACATTTGGTAAAAGACCCAGGGGATACACCTCACGATCAAATTCCAACTCTGGATCCAACTAGAGATGGAACAAATAAAATGCATTCAAGTTGATTAATCAATAGTAAAGTAAGAACTTTGTAAGAGGAACTAAAATAATGGTGTTATGACAGACAATAAAAATCAAAACACAAAGACAATGCAGCTACCGTTGCAGTGAAAAAAATAAGTTCAGTAGCATGCATACCTGCAGGAAATCCTCTTGCACAAAAGGATCATCCCCTAGAGAAGGGTACCAAACCTGTAATAGCATGAAACATATCAGACAGTGATCACACAGAGAGAGTTAGGTCAGACACTATTCGAGCAATCCTAGATAGAGAAAAACAAAGAAAAGAATGTGGGCATAGCAAGCAGCTATGAAACAGAAAAGTTACCTGCATTCCTCGGTGCCCATAATCTAGCCAAGATACTTCCTCAACAAGATTTGTCTTTTCCTCCAATTGACCACATGTTACCCAAAATAGTTCAACTGAGTCTGTGAGCTCCCTCTCTCTTCCATCAACCAAATCAAGAAGTGAAAGCTCCCCATTTCCCCTCAGTATTAGACATCTATATAGATCACAAAGACATTTAGAATGACAGCATAACCTGAAATGGATGGTCTACTCTGTTGATCATTACCTTGAAGGTTCCCTGTCTAATAAATCACACGACAACTTATCATAATCTGACTCGCGTTCTCTCGGATGCTGGTCAGGAACAAATCGCATTGCTGCTGGATGGCTCTTTGCAGTCATGATGGACAATTCTCTTACTGTGGAAAGCTGTTTGTCATTTAATCACTTTAAGGTGCATGAAAAGCAACTCAAGCGCTCGCATTTGGAATTTAAAAGAGTATAAATGGCTGCAATTCTACTGGAAATGAAGCAAAGAAAAAATGAACCAGAATAACTAACTACCTGTAGGTCTGCTTTGCTTGAAGGTGTCAGTTCACCATATATCTTCACATGGTAGACGTGGATGATAAACGGAAGATAAGATACAAGTATATAATCCTGGTAAACATCCATCACCATTGGTTTGCCAAGCAGCACTTTACGACAAAGTAAAGAGCTCTGATCAAGGTGATATCTTGGATAGAAAAGAAGTTCATATCTGCGATAATAAACAAACATACACGTGAAATGAAACAAAATTCAAAACCCAATGCCCAGAAACACTAATCACAATATTGTTATGTAAAGACGTTTGGAAAACTTGCATACACATTTCTCTCCTTTAGTAGATATTAATAATATAGACACTGAGACATGAACAGAAACTAATAATATAGATTGGGCCTTACGTCTCAGACGCTTCGATGTAGTTACAGATTACAACAATTTTCCCCAACCATAACAAACCCTTGCAATGGATCTGTTGTTCTTGACTGACATCGCCAAATACCCTCCATTTTTTAAACCTAACATCATACAAAATCAGACCATTTAAACCAGCTACGGCCAAGTATTTCCCATCCTCGCTAGCTGCCACGTGTTGAACAGGCCAATTTTGGGTAATATAAGAAACCTGGACCAAGAAAAGAACATATTAAAAAAATTTATATCAGAAAGTGATATGGTGAAGAACAAAAGTAAATAACGAATATATTGATACTTAACTGGAAGTTTTAGATGTAAAAGCTTGAGCTCGTCAGTGTCTTCCGCTTGAACCATGAGTAGTCTATCATCACCATACATTACCTGACGAACACAAGTTTTTCCCGAAACGCCTCTATTTAAGCAACATTTTCCAAAAGAGAATGCAAGAATTCTATCACAAGATGTCTCCTCTGTAGCAAATAATCTATATCCAAATTCATCCCACTGAATGGCTGAAGTACCATTCATAAGTGGTTCGTATTTAGATTCTTGGTTTGGGTTAATTTTAGGAGAGGATGCAGAAGTCAGTCCAATTTGGCGGACAGTTGACATCAATCTACATCCAGAAACAGACCAAACTGCAAGTCCTCTCGACTTCCAACCAACTGCGAAAGCAGAATTATCAGGAGTCCATGCAATGTTATTGACAGGCCCAGTGTAATCTGCCGAATAACTGCAAGTTTTGAGCAATGTTACCAACCATGTTCCCCGAGTATAAAGGGCATAAAAGAAGCACAAGTAAAACTGAAAATCTTGAATAGATCATTTTAGTTGTACTGGGACAAACCATTAGGCACTCTTGGATCATTGAGTAAGTACAAGAACTACCAAAGGCATCTAAATTACCAACTACAGTATAATATTATGATCTTTACACAACACCGGAATCAAACCTATTCAGATGAAGAGTTCTTCCTAAACCTTCCAAAACTAACAATGGAAAGATAATCCTTCAACACAAGATAAAATATACCCCAGCTGCTATGTTTCAGAGTAACATGTTACTTACCCCCAGTCGTGCAAAGAAACTGTCCGTAAGAGAGAGCAAGATTGTGACAGATCATACAATTCCACCATCCCTTTTCTTGTACCTACAGCAAGAATTTGTTGCTCTGAAGCTACTGATGCACAAACAGCATAACCACCCAACTTCTTCTCAGCTTTAATGCTGTCAGTGTATTTTAAACCTTTCTTATTCACAGAGCATACAACGAGCTGCCCATTACAATTTAACAGAAACAATAACTTTGAAAGAGTGCAGAGTTCCAGCTGAACAATAGCCGATGTTGTTGATATACTATCATCAGATGGAAGTGTTGCTGAAGTTACACCAGAAACTAGCCCATTACCAAGAGTATGAGACAAAAGTCTATCATTGTTGCTATCAGAAGGAGGTGAACCGATACTGAAAGCTCCACCAAACTACAAAGACAAATAAAAGTTTAGAAATTAGGAATTTTGCACAAAAAATTAAATAAACCCAAGAACAATGCAAATGATGTAGATCTTCATTACCTCTCCTTTCCAGGAAATACTAAATAAATATCCATCAGAAAGTCCCAAAAGCATAGTTTTGTTGTCCCTCACAAAATTGCTCCTGCACAGCGTAAAAAAATTGGCCTTACATGTCTAGTCCCGTATCTCACTGCATGGACTCATACGGTAAATGCTGAGCTTGGTAGAGACACGTACAGGAAAAGCACTTACACAGACAAGTCCTTCCCGGCAAAAGGGACCTGCTCACTTAGCAAAAGAGATATGGTTGCAAAACACAATTCCGAGGGTTGTCTTTCTCCGGGATTTATTCGTTTATCCGTAAACTTCACGTTATATATATGAAGGAAGAATGATGATGTCTGGAAACCGAAACCAATAACATAAAAAGGAAAATGGTGAAAAGACATACAAAAAGAAACAAGCAGGTTTGTTCACAGGTGCGATAACAAAAGAGATAAATGTAGAGTGTGTATGCCTTTTGATTAAACGATTCAAACAACATACTACTGAGACTTCAGAATTAGAAACACACATAAGAACAATCTGAACCCCAAATTAAGAAAATTATCAGCTGAAGAAGGATTGAAACACTCACCGAGTAGCAAATGTTGTTAGGTATAGAAAGAGTGACACTCAGAAACTTACAAGAATGGCGATCAATTTGGAGTCTGGACTCCACACAGCTTGCAAATTCTCCCCTTCTTCTCGCACCGACTTCTCATCTCTCACGTATTTTCCCAACCTCACTCGTTGCTATTTCGAGAAAACAATAATCAAACAAAAAGCTGTCGACTAACGAACTATAGACCCTAATTACGAATCACAGAGACGAAATGCAGAGATGATTAACCAAGTACCTGAGAAGAAACCCAAAGCTCCAAGTGAGACGGAGAAACAACCAGCAATAGACGACCAGCAAGCTTAAGATACACGACTCGCTGTGAAGATGGACACGATCCCGCTAGAAGTGGTATCACCTGCGGCCATCCATAAGCCATATACATCTTTAGCTTCTCTGCGAAACTCAAATCCTTGGCTAAACTTCTCTGTATCTCTCAGCAATGGATCTAATTCCAAGGTGAAAAAGAAATTACAGGTAACTAACTGATCACTCACAAAGATCATAGAACATTTGTTGGAAAAAGAAAAGAAGAAGAAGATGGATCGCACAGATCCATAAACGGAGCATGAGAATTGGAATGCTGACCAAACAAAAAAAGCCCTACCGGTTTAAGAAAATCAATTTTAATTTCACGAATATAACCGGTTTAAGCCCAACAGGCCCACTTAGGACGTTTCCGATTACTCGGACGTTTACCAATCCTCGCTTGGATTAATTCATAATCGGTTCAGAAAATCGGTAAACCGTCCTAAACCTGGATAAACCGACATTTAAAATAAATCCCTGCTCTCAGAGAAATTGTTCAGTTCAGTCATCGAAGCTACACGCCACAAGGGAAGACAAAGATGACGTCACCTAGTCATCCTTCTGATCGCGGCGGAGACGACGAGGTCGAATCACAGTCTCCTGAGCTCAGGAAGGACCAGTGACTAACCATTGGGTAATATTCTCACCCGCCCGAGCCAAGAGGCCAACTGATTTCAAATCTAAAGCTTCTTCGAACCCTAATCCTAAACCTTCTTCGTGTCCCTTTTGCATCGGTCGTGAGCACGAGTGTGCTCCGGAGATATTTCGTTTTCCAGATGAACCGAATTGGAAAATCCGGGTCATCGAGAATCTATACCCAGCTCTAAGCAGAAATCTCGAATCCCAATCGACGCAACAGGAATCGGCAATAGTTCGGAGTATACTCGGATTCGGATTCCACGACATGGTGATTGAAACCCTGTTCACTCGAGTCAGCTCTCCGATCTCGATCTGGTTGGTCTCGGCGATGTCTTGATCGCGTATAAGAAGAGAATCGAGCAGATTGCACAACATGATTCCATCAGTTACATTCTGGTAAGTACTTTCCATAGATCCTAAGTCACCCCAATTGTCAAGCTTATGCTGTTATATATGTTTAAATCCCATAAAAAAGCTACATTTAACTCACTACTTAGATGGATTCATCAATGTATAAACTTCTACTTCTGTGAATTTTATTGGAATAGCTAGTTTGCTATTGAGCCTTATCGTTATCTTGTTGTTAAAGTTAATTTCATGTAATTTAGGCTTATTTGAATATTGCAGTTTTGTAGCATAGATTGTTAGACTTGAGTTCTATATGTACATCGATACTTTTGTGAATCAATACAATGAACACAGTTTCATTTTTTGCAATCATTTATGGTATTCGAGCTTGAAAACTTATCACATCGATTTTTATAGTGTTTTGAGCAACGACAATGGCAGCTCCACCGACCACGATTCTGACAACGACCCAAGAGGTGAGACGAACCATCTCTCTTTACGACTTGACATCCGCAGACAATCCCGGGGCTATGATATCTCATCCTTTGCTCAAAGGTACGAACTATGACGAATGGACATGTGGGATGAGAAAAACGCTCATGTCACGAAAAAAATTCGGATTCCTTGATGGATCCATCTCGAAACTCGACGATAGCTCACCCGATTTGGAAGACTGGAACACAATTCAGGTTTTGTTGGTCTCTTGGATCAAGATGACAATCGAACCAGGCCTGAGATCGACTATCTCACATCGTGATATAGCCAAAGACTTGTGCGATCACCTGAAAAAACGATTTCCAGTGGTCAATGGCACCAAACTTCAACAGATCAAGTTTGAACTAGCCTGCTATAGGCAAAGAGGCCTGGCGATTGAGACGTATTATGGTAAGATGGGTCGAATCTGGGACAGCCTAAATGCGAGTTAGCCTATACGCACGTGTACGTGTGGTAATTGCACCTGCAATGTTGAAGCTCTTCAGGAAGCTGATCGTGAGAATGACAAGGTACATCAGTTTGTGTTTGGATTAGATGACCAATACAGAACAGTACGGTCAACAATTGTCTCCAAAGATCCTATGCACTCTCCTGAAGAAGCGTACAATTTGGTAAGACAAGAGGAAGATATGCGCTTGGAATCTGCAGAAAAACCTGAAGCTATGGCCTTTGCTATACAAACCATTCACGCTTCGCCACTAACGAACACAACAATACTTTCTGCAAACACTGCAACAAAATGGGGCATATATCAGACAACTGCAACGCAGTTATAGGATATCCTGAATGGTGGGGTGAGAGACCTAGATCTCGTTCTGTTTAAACCGAGGACGAGGTGGTGGATCACGTGGTGGACGTGGTGGAAGAGGATCGCATCAGTTTGTTAATCATGTGTATGTTCCCCAGGTAAATGATCAGGAAGTGGCAAATCATGGCAAATCATGTGATCACAGATGGTGATTGCAATGGCATTCACTTGTCTGATCAGCAATGGAATTCAATCAAAAGCATTTTGAATGCTAATGTTGCGGCTTCTAATGCATCAGGAAAAGACACCACAACTGAGAGAGTTTCTGGTAAGTCTTCTTTAAAACCCTGGATTTTCATTGTTTGTTCGCATCCTATGACAGAAAGATTAGAGATATTGACTGATCTTAGACAAATGGAACCTGTTTTGGTAACGATAGCTGATGGAAGGGATCAGGTTTCTCGAACTGAAGGAACAGTTAAACTTGGAAGTCTTGTACTCAAATCTGTTTACTATGTTAAAGAACTGAAATTTTATTTTGATTTCGTTGGCACAATTGACCGATGACACATAGTGTGTGATGCAGGAGGGACCTATCATTTTCGTAGAGTAGAGGAGGCTGGAGTGACCGCATTGGAGAATAAGACGTTGGATTTGTGGCACAAAAGGATGGGACATCCCTCTGCGAGAATTTTAGGATTGCTGCCTAGTGTTTCTAGTTTAAGTCTTTCTAAAAAAATTTATAAGGATTGTGATGTATGCTTTCAAGCAAAGCAAACCCGACATTCTTTTCCAATCAGTTTGAATAAAACATCAACGATTTTTTAGTTAGTTCACATTGACATTTGGGGTCCTTATCGAATCACTTCACATTGTGGGTCAAGATGATTCTTAACTGTAGTGGATGACTATTCCAGAGCTGTGTGGATATATCTCATGAAAGATAAAAGTGAAACTGCAAAGTGTTTAAAAGAGTTTTTTGCTTTAAAAGAAAGACAATTCCAGTCGCCTATCAAAACAATTAGAAGTGACAATGGGACATAATTTGTTACTCTTGGTAATTTTTTCAAAGAAAATCGAGTGTTACATGAAACTTCTTGTATAGGAACACCATAGCAAAATGGAAGAGTTGAAAGGAAGCATAGAAATATCTTGAACATTGCTAGAGCATTACGGTTCCAATCAAATCTTCCAATTGAATTTTGGGGAGAATGTGTATTGACAGCATGTGATCTAATCAATAGAACTCCTAGCTTGGTGTTGAATAAAACGACACCTTATGAGATATTGTTTCATAAACCACCAACGTATGATCACATAAAAGTATTTGGAAGCTTGTGTTATGCTCACAATCAAACCCGACATGGAGATAAGTTTGCTTCCAAAACTCGCAAATGTGTTTTCCTAGGATATCCACATGGTAAGAAAGGTTGGAGACTCTATGACCATGAAAAATTAGAGTTCTTTGTTTCAAGAGATGTAGTTTTCTGCGAGCAAAAGTTTCCGTTTAGAACAAAAACTGCAACTACTCTCCGTGATGCTGATCAACACGATCACATACTTTGGGCACCAATTTCAGAGGGAGTTACAGAGATAGAACCAACTACAAGAGTGTCAAGTAACATCCAGAATGTACGTGATCCTGTTGCAGCTACTATTTTGAATTCAACACCTGCAGCTTCTACATCGCATTCAACGCAATCTGGATCAACACAACAGCCACCTACGATAGAAAATGAACCCACGACAGCTGCAACTTCTGTTGAAAATCTTGCCGTGATTACACCTCAGTTAGGTCGAGGTTTAAGAAGAAAAATTGTACCTAAAATGCTGCAAAGCTATATTGTGAACAATGTCACAAGTGATGTTGCCAATGAGATGTGTGCTTATCCATTGTCGGCCACAGATAATACTTCACGTTTTTTAGCTCATCATACTGCATATGTTGTTGCAGTTGTGTCAGCGTGTGAACCAAAGTCATTCAAAGAAGCAATGACAAATAATAGGTGGAGATCAGGTATTGAAAGTGAGCATTCAGCTTTGGTAAACAACGAAACGTGGACTATTGATATTCCTCATATTTTGTCGGTTTTGAGCTCATTATTACAGTTATATTTGGGAAATTCGTCTATGTTTTATTGAGATTTCAGGACAAAACGTTGAGAGTTTGAATCATGTTTGAAAGTGGACTTTGGAGAGGTTTGAATCATTTTCCGGCATTCTCCACGAAGGGAAGGACCGATCGATCAAAGATTTGAAAGAATGATGCGCACGATCCAAAGAACGACTTGGTTCTTGAGAAGATCGATGCATCATCCCAAAAGATCGATGCATCATCCCAAAAGATCGATCGATCAACCAAAGATCGATTGATCAACCAAAAATCGATCGATCAAAGGCCTTTCGCAGAAACCTAATTTCACGATTTTCAGCTCTTGTTTTGGGTCTTATAAATACTATTTTTCCTATTTTTATTAGAGGGGAGTTTTTGAGTTGTGAGAGACGAATTTTACAGAGTTTTAAGAGTTTGTAAGCTACGAAGAAGATTTCTTCATACTTGAGAAGAATTTATGAATCCTCTTTACATTTGCTTATGCAATTTCAGTTTCAGTTCATCATCATTTGCTTTATCCATTGTTCTATGTCTGAGTAGATCTTAGATAGGATCTAAGGATTCTAGGGTTTTAGAATTCACTGTTGGGGAACAAATAGGATTGATGAGTAGATGATTTTCCTTCTAATACTCGAATCTAATGCATAGATTAGCATGATCACCTAGTCAATGATTTTAGGTTGTTAACTTTCCAGAAGATTGTTAAGAACTAGAACTAGGTTAGAAGAGCAATTCCTTCACTACCAACGAGAGTTGATGCTAGGTTGGATTGTGGGTAATTGAACCTAAACGATAAAGCATATCTGTAATCTGAAACCAACGAGAGTTAGGACCTTCAGGTTATTAGTAGAGGGGTATATTCAACAAGAGTTGATTTACCTTTATTTATGTTCAAGCCGAAAATAAGATTAGAGTAGTTCTTGAATAGTTTCCCTGACCAGAATTCTAACTCCCGAATGAATACCTGACATCTGATTACTTTAATTATTTGATTACAATCACATTTAAGTTGTTAAAATTCACTTCCTTCATTCGATTGATATAACTTGTGATTCAATAGAAATTGAGAGTGTAACTTGGTTCTTCGTGGATTCGATCTCTAAATACTATTTCGTTTGTTGTGCACTTGCAGTAGGATATAGAGTTAAAACTCGTTGTATCAACTGTGGAATATCTACCACTTGGTAAGAAACCAATCGGTTGTCAATGGATATTTAAAATCAAATTCAACTATGATGGTACAATAGAAAGACACAAAGCAAGGCTAGTTGCATTGGGAAATCGACAAATAGAAGGAGAGGATTATGGAGAAACATTTTCTCCGATTGCAAAAATGGGGACAATTCGAATTTTTCTGGATGTTGCAATAAAACGAGGGTGGGATATACATCAAATGGATATACACAATGTTTTTTTGCATGGAGATTTAGAAGAAGAAGTGTATATGAAACTGCCTCCAGGATGTCAACTTAAAGACAAGAACAAAGTATGTCGTCTTCGCAAATCAATCTATGGTCTTAAACAAGTACCTAGGTGTTGGTTTGCAAAACTTTATGTTGCTCTCAAGACTTATGGCTTCGAACAATCTCTTGCTGATTATCCGTTGTTCACATATCACAAAGGACATATAAGGATACAAATTCTGGTTTATGTCGATGATTTAGTAGTTACAGGAAATTGCAAGCAAACTACTCAAAAGTTTAAAGACTATTTGGCTTCTTGCTTTCATATGAAGGATTTGGGACCACTAATATATTTTCTTGGAATCGAGGTTGCAAGGAATGATACAGGATTGTACTTGTGTCAAAGAAAGTATGTGTTAAACATCATCGCAGAAACATGTTTGTTAGGTGCAAAACCTGCTCTATTTCTGATTGAACAAAATAATACTTTGGCAGTTTCAAAGTCCGAATTGTTAAAAGATCTGTTACCCTACAGAAGATTACTTGGAAGACTTATATATTTGGGAGTTACACGTCCTGATCTTGCTTACTATGTTCACATTCTAGCTCAGTTCATGTAGTCACCATGTCTAGACCATTGGACAACATCCTTAAGAGTGGTCTGATACCTTAAATTTGATCGAGGACAAGGTATATTTTTGCGAGCTACTGGTGATTTAAGAATAACAAGTTGGTGTGATGCAGACTGGGCAAGTTATCCTATCACACGAAAGTCTATCACAGGTTACTTCGTTTAATTGGGAGGCTCACCGATATCATGGAAAACTCGAAAACAGAAGACAGTGAGCAGGTCTTCTGCGGAAGCAGAGTATAGAGTCATTGATATGCTTGTTCAAGAACTAATATGGATAAAGAGAATGTTGAATACACTTGGCATAACTCACGCGGAGCCAATGACAGTTTGTTGTGACAGTAAATCTGCAATTCACATAGCAACGAATCCAATTTTCAATGAACGAACAAAGCATATTGAGCTGGATCTTCATTTTGTTCGTAACGAGGTACTCATGCAGAATGTCTCCTTCACACATGTCACGTCCAAGACTCAGCTGGCTGATATTTTGACAAAACCAATTGGCAGTAACGGTTTTCAAACGTTCAAGAGCAAGTTAGGCATACATAACTTCTATGCTCCAACTTGAGGGGGTATTGGAATAGCTAGTTTGCTATTGAGCCTTATCGTTATCTTGTTGTTAAAGTTAGTTTCCTGTAATTTAGGCTTATTTGAATATTGCAGTTTTGTAGGATAGATTGTTAGACTTGAGTCCTATATGTACATCGATACCTTTGTGAATTAATACAACGAACACAATTTCATTCTTTACAATCCTTTAAATTTGGAATGAAATGCAACATTGTCTATTGTTAAGCCACCAATACTTGGGGTTGCTTACATAATTTCATTCACCAAATCGGTTCTCTTTTGTTTGTCGTATTCTAAAGGTCTTCAAGAACCATGGTGCATCGGCTGGAGCATCAATGAGTCACTCCCATACTCAGATTATGGCTCTCCCAATTGTTCCTCCAACAGTTTCTTCTCGCCTTGATGGTACAAAAGATTATTTCGACGAAACTGGGAAATGTTGTCTTTGTAAAGCTAAATCAAAACATTTTGTGATTGATGAGTCGTCCTTTTTTGTTTCTGTTGCTCCCTTTGCTGCTATGTATCCCTTTTAGGTTTGGATTATTCCCAAGGATCATTCAACACACTTCCGTCATCTAGATGACGTCAAGGTAAATCTTTTATTGTTCTTGTAGGTACCATTTATGCTCCTAAGCTCCTTGTTTGTATTACCTTACTAAGTTTTCAAAATTTACAGACTGTTGACCTTGGAGGACTTTTGAAACTCATGCTTCAGAAGATAGCAAAGCAACTACAAGATCCTCCTTATAATTATATGATCCACAGTTCTCCTCAAGGTCATAAAATCGCAATTACCTTATTCGCATTGGTTCTTACAGATTGTACCTCAGCTTTCTGGTGTAGGTGGGTTTGAGATGGGCACAGGGTGTTACATAAACCCAGTTTTCCCAGAGGATGTAGCAAAAGTTTCACGTGAAGTTGGCCTTACTTGAACCCATTTTTTAAATCTGATGGAAGTGATTAGTTATTGTCTTTTGTATATCAGAAAACATGATTTGTAGTCAATACATGTTTTCGCTAGATTCAAATAAGATTGATGTAAACAATACATGTCGTTCTTTTGTAGAAGAACATCTTATACGTGTGAATTCTTCTTTTCTTCAAGTTCATATCAGAGTATTAAGAAGATTCTTTAATTCTCTCTTGAGAAACCAAAGCACATGTCGGCAGATATGATCCAATGGAGAAAGGAGTTTGGAACCGACACTATTATTCAGGATTTAAAATGATCCAATGTTAAAGCGATGTATGAGCATTGAGACTAGAAACAAGTGTGTGTTACGGTGAATCCTAATTTGCATTCGAATACGATTGATATAAATACATAATATGTTTAAGTTCAAAACGATATTTGTACAAACACGATCACACAAACGCAAATCTCTTATTCTTGTTGTCTCACTTGGGTGTGAAAGCCTGTTAAGAAGACAAAACATAAAAGCTAGTCAAATAAACAAGACAAACATTGTTCAAACACACAAAATTTGATAAAGATTAGACTTACAGCGAAGATTGTAGCGTGACCAGGATCAGCAAGATGAGCAAAAAGATTATCAATAGGACCAGTTCCAGTGTAGATATGTTGGAACCAAGCACCCATCACTGCCAACATAGCCAATCTTCCGTTCTTAATCTCTTTTGTTCTTAGTTCCTTGATCTTAGCCGGGCTACCGGATCCCCAACCCAATGGGTCGAACCATAACCCACCCGGGTAACCAACGTCTGTGCCGGTTAGTTTGTTGTTTGGGAAGATTGGGTCTGTATTCACGCTACCGGGCTTAATAATGTCGGCCCATCTACGTCCTTCGGCCCATCCGATTAAGATGAGTTCAACAATGAAGAGTGTGGTTTTGTCTGTGAAATACTCTTGCTCTCCTGCTGTGTACCATGAAGGAGTGTTGAGGATTCCGATTTTTGTTAGGAACTCCGGGGATAAATATCCCGGCGGCTCCTAACATAGCCCACCTGCAGTGGACTAGCTCGGCTTGTGCGTTCCATTTTAGACTGTCCGGGTCCGATGCTGCCACGTGTCCCATTTCGTTAGAATAACACATTAAAGTAATATAATTCTCGTGATTATTCTTATGTAGACAATTCGCCACCAATTAATAGAAAAAAAATGGGATACAAAAATACTGACAAAGTCCAAGAGGATCGAATCCGAAGTCACCAGGGAGACTACCGTCGAGCCACTCTGGAGGAGTGCTTCCGGGGGAACCAGATTGGTCTATCGGGATCAGCTGCGACGGCGCGCACCGACGCAGCTGACCTAGACACAGCTGGAACAGTCAACTTCTTCTTCAGCCTCAGTTTCTTCCCACCAAAGGAACTGCACAAAACATCTCACAATATTACAAACCTAAAGATCTAGTCCCAATACACAAACAATGATCTTAAGTCAAATCTAGTCAGACTATGCTATAGATCACTATCTTAACTCATGTACACTAAACTAATTACGATGAGGTTAATTATACCCTGGAGAAGAAACGGCGGGCGATGGCAGAAGAAGCACAAAGAGAAGCCATAATTTCTCGATCTATTTGACCTTCACGACTCAAAGTGTGTTAGAAGAAAAAACGAAGGAATGATGTATAAACTATAAAAGCTTGTTGATGACACGATTTAGATTCTGCTTATCTGATTATCTATTTGGATAACGCAATGTGTTTCGCTATTGGTCAACTCATTGACACGTTGGCAACTACTTCTCACCATATCTTAGATTCTCTTGTTGAACTTAATAACTATTTAACTGACGAAATAAAATCAATAAATATCAAATTGGTATTGTAAGTCATTGGGCCGAAACGAGAAAAGCCCATACTATTTCTTTTTGGTATCCGATGGGCTTTACATTTTCGGGACCTCATTTACGTACTTAGCTTTCTACAAACCATACCATAAACAGACCACAAATAAATCCCCGTAAACTAAATTTTATTATAGAGAGCCAACAGATTTAAAACACAAGAAAAAAGAAAGGTTATAAATCTAAGAAAAGACTAGTTGGTAAAGTAGTGGAAACTGAAACTTTTACAAAGATCTATCAGTTAAAAAATGAACTGTGAAACCTTCTGTAATGAATAAAATTTACCTCAACAATATAGAATAAAGTTTATGATCTCGTAGAAGGGTCTCACAACATATACCAAAAGAAATAAATATGAAAAAATGC
The DNA here is from genome assembly GCA_023374145.1 of Lepidium sativum. Lineage (NCBI taxonomy): Eukaryota > Viridiplantae > Streptophyta > Magnoliopsida > Brassicales > Brassicaceae > Lepidium > Lepidium sativum. Next base: position 451 of record JAKUCM010008776.1, on the reverse strand, counting down.
CATTATCTGAGAAATGTAACATCCAGTTTTTCTTTTTTTTTAAATGTCATGTTTTTGTCATTTAGTAATAGAAAAAATAACAAAAATATACCTCTGTTATAATATATATATATAGCTATACTAGATATAATAATTATTTATCTCTAAAATATTTTACCATTCACCGCCTTCATCTAACTATATATATGCAATGTACTACACATTTATAAAATACCAATAATATGTTCTCCTCCATATCTTAGGTTTAAAGTTTTCTATAATAATAATATAATGATATAATATATTAAATAATTAATTTATAATATGTTATCAGCACGAGATGTATCAAAAAAAAGTAAAATTTAATTCTTGCAATATTTGTTTTTAATATTTTGATATAATAAGTAATTTGGCCCCTATATATGTTATATATTTTTAATTTATTTTATAAGTTACAATAATGGCCGAAATA
>JAKUCM010008775.1:0-13871 GCA_023374145.1 Lepidium sativum | reverse complement strand
GAGAGAGATAGACCAGCAAGTCAAGAGAAAATATGCAATGGTATATACAATGAAAGGAAGGAATTAGTACCTCTCAGAGGTTCCAGTAGTCGGCAACCTTGTCCCGCATTGCAACCATTTATCCGTCGTCGTTCTGGCGACGCTCGAGCTCACCATGGTCGAGTGTCCCGGTTGATGCTCGACCTGGTGTTGCTCGAGTGTCGTGCTCGAGCTTGGTCCTCCTGGGTCAAGTGGCCGCCTATACGAGAATGTTGTGGTGTTTGCGAAGGAGTGCCTAGCCGGTGTTGGTTGCTGCTGTCTTTCACGATCGATGGATACAGAGGCTCGCCTTGGATGAACTGTCCTTGGTGACTGTTTTCCACCTCTTTCCAAAGCAGTTACCCTTATACTCAGCTCCTCATTCTCCCGTCGTCAAGTCTCATCACTAGCAGTCAGCTTCTTGACTATTTTCATTAGCCATTTGTTCATCTTTTGAAGCAAGCTGATATGCTTGTGTGCTTCTTTGATCGGGACTCCCTGACGTGGGTGGCATGGTGAACCTCTTCGAAATAGTAGGCTTCAGGGTCTACCTCGTCACTGTCGGTAGGGGATGAAGGTGGTGGAGGGTCGTTGGGGTCGTATAAGGCTTCCAGCGGTGGGTTAAAGTCAGTGTTCCTCCCCATCCTTATCGATGTATACTCCCTGTTTGGCAACAGCAGAAAAGCGTTTGGTCTAAGCAAGTGATGAAAAGAGTAGACGTGCTTACCTTGTGCCTCGGCCTAGCATAGGAACTGACATCTCCGCAGATGGTCGATGTTCATGAACCGAGGATCCACCCATTCTTCTTCATTGATGGGCACTTCACACCTTTCAAATGCAAGTAACGAGTCCTCCGATGGTGATCTTGCCATCACGTCCACCAGTTATGTTATCTCTCGCCCAATTGCGGTATGTGACAAGATGGTTAGCAAACTGGATTGTCACACCTGCTTCGTTTCTATCTCCAATTATCGGGGAACCATCACTCCTTGTCCCAACAATGTCTTTGAGTGCAGTCACCAGCATTTCCATCTCCATAAGATTGATAGTACCTGTAGTAAAGCGTGAGAATACAGTATTTGCAAGGATCATGCGAAAGTACCTCAAAACAGGATTCCGAATCAGTGATACCTTTGATCGAGCTGATGAAAATATGCTCCTTGTTAAGGCTATAGAGCGCCATAGATCATCCAGTTCGGTTCTATCAAAATCTGGATCGTAACTCTAAGACTCAACCCTTGGAAACTAGAACAACTCTCGGAGTGCTTTGAAAGTAAAACGGTTAGTCCCGGCCCCTAATTGTGAAGATGAGGGTACCCGCCACCTTGTCTCTCCTGAAAACGCACATTGTCTGCATCATAAAGAACAATTTGGACAGTGGCTAGGAATTGCATGGTTTCCTCCTTATATGCATGTTCTGGATGAGACACAAATGTGGACAGTCCACAGTTATGGAGCATCAGGTCTACGTCCCTAGTCAATCCCATTGCAGTTAATGCTTCCTTGCATGAGTAGCTGGAACCTACAAAATCCATTCTTCGCAGGTCATTGAGGACTCTTTCTGCGTTATGCTTCTTCTTCATCTCTTTCTCCCTCATTCCAGCCATGATGATCTCCCTTGCTTCCTCAGCTTCTTAATCTCCATACCCTGCTTCTTGGAGTGTCTCATCCATGAGATCAGCTTCCATGTCTTCTTCTGCATCCTCCTCACGTCCCTGCTCTGGATCATCTTTATCCATGTATTCCCTCTCTTCTCCGGACTCACTCTCTGATTGGATTACTAACCTTCTTCACTCCTTTGCTCCTAGAGGATTCTCCTTGCTGAGGTTGTTTTCTTGAAAGAGCATTGTTTTTGGCCCTGAGTCGGAGGAGACTAGCATGGTTGGTTTTCCGTTCAGACATGGTATCGATTCGCCAGAAAAAGGAAGGAAGAGAGACACTTGAGCTTGACACTCGAGGAGTAGAGGTCGAGTGTCACGAATGGTCAGAGGAATGAGTAGTGGTTGATCAAATTGAACTCTTGAGACCTCCTGCACTCGATTCTTCAAGAAAGCTTCTACAAAAGAGAGAAAATCTAGAGAGAGTTCTTTGTGAGAGAATGAGTTTTTGTGTGAATGAAAAGGGAGAGGGTCCTCCTCCTTATATAGGGGAGGAGAGATAAGGAGGAATCTTTTTCAAATTTCAAATTTGAATGTGGATCAAATCAAATCTTTTGAATTAAATATAAAAGATAAGGCATTAAAGATAGATTTGACCTGTTTTTCGCAGTAAATGTCTCCCTTTTTCACCTTTGCATCGTTTGTGGGAGATGCAATGGCTTCCACCCATTTTGAAACGTAATCCACAGCAACCATAATGTAGCTGTTTCCCAAAGATGGTGGGTTAAAAGGTCCCATGAAATCAATTCCCCAACAGTCAAACACCTCTATTTCCAAGACGGGATTCTGAGGCATCTCGTTCCTCTTACTTATACTGCCCATTCTCTAACAACAATCTAATCGCATCTGGATATAAACTCCTGACAGTCCCTGAAGATGGACGGCCACCATAGCCCAACTTGAAGAATCTTTTGTGCAGTCTTGAATGCTGCAAAGTGTCCACCATATGCAGAAACTTCTTCCTCTGACACACACCTTCTGGACAACCCATCAGATCCTTTCTTGTAGAGATACGGCTCATCCCAGAAGTATTGCTTCACATCTCTGAAAATTTTCTTCATTTAATGAGAATGCAGAGTCTTAGGTAGTTCTCCTCCCACCAAAAAGTTCACCAGATCGGCATACCACGGCAGTCTAGTCCCGGCAAGTTGCATACCGAACCTAAAGCGTCTTTTCTGATCAGAAAGCGGACACTCGACCAAGGCTTGATCGAGTGTCATGGTCGAGTGTCTTATCAAAAAGCTCAACATATGCTCTTCTGGCATATCGTCATTCATCGAAAGGAATCCTTTCATCTGCATCCTAGAGAGGTGATCTGCGACACCATTTTCTATCTCGGGCTTGTCCACTATCTCCATATCTAACTCCTGCAGCAGCAAAATCCACCTAAGTAGTCTAGGCTTAGCATCATTCTTTTTCATCAAGTACCTCAGAGATGCATGATCTGTGTGTACAACAACCTTCGATCCTACTAAATAGGACCTGAATTTCTCAAATGCAAACACCACTGCAAGTAATTCCTTCTCCGTCGTGGTGTACTTCACCTGAGCCTCATCCAGTATTCTACTAGCATAGTAGATCACATTGAGCTTATTATCTTTCTTCTGTCCTAAAACTGCTCCCACAGTGTAATCACTAGCATCACACATTATCTCAAAAGGAAGAGTCCAAACTGGTGCTTGGATAATAGGTGCTGTCACTAAGGCCTCCTTGAGTTCCAGAAAAGCTTTGAGACACTCTTCACCAAAGACGAACTCTGTTTCCTTACAGAGGAGACGAGTTAGAGGTCTACCTGTCTTAGAAAAATCCTTAATGAAACGCCTATAAAACCCTGCGTGACCCAAGAAACTCATAATGTCTTTTAGTGTTTTGGGAGGCTGCAACTGAACCATCACTTATATCATGGCTTTGTCGACCTCAATACTCTTTTCCGATATCTTATGACCCAGAACGATGCCCTATCTCACCATGAAGTGACACTTTTCCCAATTGAGCACAAGGTCTGTTTCAACACACCTAGATAGAACCCTGCACAAATTCGACAAACAAGAGTTGAAAGAAGAGCCATAGACAGAGAAATCGTCCATAAACACCTCAACCATCTCCTCAATCAGATCTAAAATCGAAGTCATGCAACGTTGAAAAGTAGCAGGTGCATTACAGAGACCAAATGGCATTCTTCTACATGCAACTGTGCCATAAGGGTAGGTAAAGGTTGTCTTTTGCTGATCATTTGAATGTATAGGGATTATGGAAAAATCCACTATATCCATCAAGGAAGCAGTAATATGAATGATTAGCCAACCTCTCTAGCATTTGATCAATGAAGGGTAAGGGGTAATGATCTTTCCTAGATGCAGAGTTCAATGTCCTAAAATAGATGCACATCCTATGTCCTATCACACTCCTAGTAGAAATCAAATCATCATTCTCATTCCTAATAACAGTTATTCCCCCCCCCCCCCTTCTTGGACACACAATGCATAGGAGATACCCACTTGCTATCCGAAATAGGGTAAATAATGTCAGTATCGAGCAATTTCAAAATTTCCTTCTTAAAAACCTCATACAAATTTGGATTTAATCTCCTTTGAGGTTCCCTGCTAGAGTAGGATTCATTTTCAAGGTGAATTCTATGTGCGCACAAGTCAGGAGAAATTCCTCTAATATCAAACAATGAGTATCCTAGAGCCTTTCTAAACCGTTTCAATTCAGCAAGCAACAGTTCTAACTCATCCTCAGTTAATGCAGCATTCACAATCACAGGATAGGTTAAGTTGGTTCCAAGAAATGTGTACCTGAGCCCCGAGGGTAGTGGTTTAAGATCCACTTTTGGTGATTTGAGCTCTGACCAATCGTCTGGATCTACCGAAGACGGACACTCGACCTTGGTGTGGTCGAGTGTGTTGGTCAAGTGTAGGTGGTTTCTGGCCGAATCACGACACTCGACAATGTGGTGGTCGAGTGTCAGGCTCGAGTGTTCAGTCTCGAGCTGATTTTCCCCTTTTAGAGGCTTGTAAGAGTCCAACAGTTTCTTGTAAACCTCTGTCTGCATTTGTACGTATCCATCACAACCATCCTTTGTCAGAGCAGTACCAAGGTGATCTTCTTCCATCAATTCCTCAAACAGATTCTCTGAAAGATCATCTATCTCTCGAACTACAAACACCTGACCCTCAATAGTCGGTTTCCTCATCACATCGCTAATGTTGAATGTCATTTTGAAATCCTTCCCCAAACTCAGTTCGATTTCTCCTTTTGGTACATTAATCACAGCTCCTGCAGTGGCCAAGAAGGGCCTACCAAACAGCAAGGGGTGTTTGGGCTCTTCTCCCATATCAAGAACACCGAAATCTGTCGGGATTTCCACTCCTCCAACCTGAACCGGTAGATCTTCCAAAATGCCATGCGGAATCCTAACCGACCTATCATCTAAAACCAGAGATATCTTGCATGTCTTGTACTTGTCAAAACCTAAGCGCTTGGCGACTGTCAGTGGCATCATGCTGATCGATGCTCCTAGATCGCATAGGCAACTCCTGAACATGAGAGGACCTAAGGAGCATGAGATTGTGAATGTTCCGGGATCATCTAGCTTGTTCGATATGACTTTCCTCTGAATTACAGCACTGACCTCATGTGGTAGCACAACCATTCACTTTAACATCCCTCATCTGTTTTTTGAAGAGAGCCTTGTACTTGTCTGCAACATCCTTCTTGAATCTCTGCGGAAAAGGAAGCTGGGGTTTGAAAGGCGATGGAGCAAACGGCTTTGGGTCTTTCTGCAAGTCACTAGGTTTTTGTGGTTCAGGAGACGACACTCGACCACCACCACCTCAGGTTCGAGTGTTTTAGATTTTGGTTGTTTTGTGCTTATTTGTGGCTGTTCTTCGACCAAATCATCCTCCCCCTCCTGAATGACATTGTCCTCAGTGGCGTCTGCATTCTCAGTACGAATCAATAACTCACGAGCACTACGGAGTGTAATGGCGTTGGCGTGGTACTCCTTAGGGTTATGAATAGCTTTTTCTGGTAGCTGTCCAGTCGGTTTCAAAGAAGATGAGGAGCCTTGCTGATTTTTGACATACTTGAGCCGAGCATTAAGTGTCTCAAACTTGCAGTGCAGAACACTATGAGAAGCATATATCTTTGTGTGCACCTCAGCAAATTTCCTAGTCAATTTTGATGTTGTAGCTGTCTGACCTTTGAGGATTTGCTGCAGAATGTCGATAACTTCAGGTGTTTGTTGGGGTTGGGATGGGTTGTGGTTCTCATATCCGGGTGGTACAGATGGTGGTTGGTGAAGCATTTGCTGACACTATGGTTTGGGGATGAAGGGTTTGGATGGGATTTGGTTGTGCTGTTTTGGGGGATACACATGATCCTAAGGATTAGCCACATTGGTGTTCTTGTAGGAGAGGTTGGGGTTAGGTTTGTAATTGTTGTAGGAGCGATAGCTGTTTCTCTATCTGATATTCATCCGCTTCAACCTGTTCTGTCTCACTCATATGATGCACCTATTTCTGTTCGGCAGAGAGCAATCTATCCAAATTGTCTTGTATAGCTTTGAGTTCCTTCCTACTGACCATGTCTGGATCTGTTTTACCCCGGGGAGTCCGATCGTAGTCCTCCCTTTACTGGCCATCTGCTTGGGCTAAGTTCTCAACTAGTTCTCAACCATCATCGACACCCTTGTTCATAAAGTTCTCGTTGCTTGCTGTGTCCAACAGCATTCGAATCTTGGGAAAGACGCCTCTGTAGAGAGTGCTGAGGAGTGATTCGGCACTGAATCCATGATGGGGGCATTGAGATTGGTATATCTTCAATCGTTCCCATACCTCAGAAAATGTCTCAGAATGGTTTTGTTTGAAACCAGAGATGGAGTTGCGAAGCTTCACTATTCTGGAATTGGAGAAGGATTTTCCAAGAAAGGCTTGCTTACAGGCATCCCAAGATGTAATAGACCTTTGAGGCAAGTGTTTTTCCCAGAGGTGAGCTTTGTCTCCAAGAGAGAATGGAAACAGCCGCAATTTCTGAGAATCCTCACTGACCCCATTAATCTTGGTCAAACTTGTTAGCCTTTCGAACTCATCAAGGTGATCCAGCGGATCCTCAGATGGCAACCCATGAAACTTACTGTTCTGCACCATGGAAATCATATCACTCTTAATCTCAAAGTTGTTGTTGGCAATGGCAGGTGGAACAATTCTGTGGCGTGTTGTGTGGATATTGGGAGCATCACCTGCTCCAATGGGTCTGGTGCGCCTGGGACATGTCCTGGCTCAGTTGTGTGGGACTGTTCTTCCATCCCAACCTGATCATGAAGCTCCTCGTTCAAACTTTTCTACTGATTTTGCAACTGTTTGCGAGGGAATATGTGTATGTTGTCCGAGTAGGCAATGAGATGTTCACTGCCCTTTGATCGAGTATGCATGCAGGTTGATTTTGGCTCAGAAAACGGACACTCGACCAGGGTTGATCGAGTGTGGATGTCGAGTGTTCTGGGTTTGAAGATCACGGAACTCAAGCTGTGTAGGTTGAGTGTCTTGATCGAGTGTTCCAGCAAAACAAACAAAATCAAATGACTAGTTATAAAGAACAGAAGAAAAAGAAAATACAAGTAGAATTTAATCTCATGAAAGTGATAATCCTAATTGTAGCTAACTAGAACCCATTTGGCAATGGCGCCAATTTGATAACAGGCTTTTTAAGGTTATCAAATAACCTACTGTTATGTAATCAATCGCAGTACAATAATGTGTCAATCCAACTGGGCTAGCAACTATTGAATTTGGATGTAATCTACTCAACCTAATCTAAGCCACAATGATTACAATGAACGATATTATGCTAATTAAGCTTAATGAAAACAGAACGAAAAACAGAGTAAAAGCAGAGCGTAAAAACAGAGTAAAAGTAGAATGTAAAAACAAAACGAAAACAGAGCGACTAAAGAAATAGAGCAATCACGAAAAACAGAGCAATGCAGTAACATAATTTTAGGCGAAAAACAGAGCAATAGAAGAGTCGAAAATTCAAATAAGGAAAAGGGGTTCTCGAGGTTAAGGATCATCGATCAAGGCATTCCTAGGGGTTCCAGACTTGTTTATCAACCTATTTAGATGACCTCTAGGCAAGGAATCACAACAATCACATTCATTCTCATGCAATGGGACCTCTCTCAAACACCAACCAGACTTGATTCTCACCAACGAATAGAGGGCTCAAGAGGCGTTAAACACAGACCCAACAGAGCCTAATAACACCCTAGACAGTTACTCTCTTGAGCTAGGAGAAGTTATCTCAACCTAAGTTCGTTCAAGCATTATCACAAACACCTTTTGGGTGGGAAACACCAAACCATCAGATTTCAATTGATCAGAAAGAAATAAGCATTAAGGACACTTAGAGTGAAGAAATCTAAGCTTATTCAACCCTAAACAACCCTAAACCCTAATCTCACCATCTCCTCAAGAACCCTAATTTATCTACTCAATATTCATGATGAAGAACATAAACTCAGAATTGTAAACCGTTAACATAATCATAAAGATCAAACAGAGATGAACAACAAAGATTGAAAGCAGAAAATCGAATTCTCCAAGGATCAACAAGGATCTAAGATTCAAAGAAAAGGAAATTACAAAGGAAAAAAGAGAAAAGTCTTTTTTTTTGCTTAAAGAAAAGAGGCAAAAACGTTATAGTGTTTGCTTAATTACATAAGGGGGTATTTATAGGCCTTTTTCTAAAAAACTAAAAAAGTAAACTTTGACCAAAAAGTCAACGCTTAGGTCCAAAATTCCACTCGACCAGTGATGCTTGAGCGTCATGCTTGAGTGTCATGGGGACATGCCAAATCTTCTAGATCACATCCTGAACTTCAACTTTAGGCCAATCGAATCTCTCATAGATCTTCTTGTAGTCTGAAATACTTCATAACAAGCTCCAAAAGTACCTGAAATCCCCCTTTTATGCAATGTATGCAATGCCCAATACTAGATATGTAAATAAAGCCTAAAAGGACCTAAAACAATGATAATACTCTAAGTATGAATGCAAAACATGATAAGTAATGCCCCTAAAACATGCTAAAATGCAGACACATCAATTTGTTACCTTAGCGTACCTGGACCCACGAAGGGTGTAGACACAGCTCCAGGTGGAGAATCCTGACACAAGTAAAGCCGAAGAGGCGAGATCTGAAGCCGAGGAGGAGAGATCTGAAGCCGAAGTGGCGAGATCTGAAGCCAAGGAGGCGAGATCCGAAGCCGAGGAGGCGAGATCCGAAGCCGAGGAGGCGAGATCGGAAGCCGAAGAGGCAATATCCCAAGAAAGTGAGATAAGAAGCATAACGTCGAGGAGACGAAGCTTCGAGAAGATCAGATCGGAAGCCGAAGAGACAAAGAGGCAGGATCTCAAAGAAATGAGATCGAAGCCGAAGAGTCGAGGAGGTGAGATCCAGTGAAGAAGAGACCGGCAGCCGAGGAGGCTGAGAAACGAGATCGGAAGTCGAAAAGGCCGAGAAGCTAGATCTGGAATATGCGAGATCGGAAGTCGAAAGGCCGAGATGCGAGATCTGGAACATGCGAGATTGGAAGTCGAAAAGCCGAGAAGCGAGACCCAGAACATGCAAGATTGGAAGCAAGACAGGCGAGTTCCTTTTGAGAGAAATGGAGCGACGACTCAAGTGAGGGTCGAAGACAGACATAGTTTCAAGAAGGAAGAAAGAGAGATTGGTGGAAAGATCGAGAGAGAAAAGCTTAAGCGAAGGAGAAAGTCTTCTCCAATGAAGCTTCGAGAGAGAAGTAAAACATCGAGAAGGAAGACAAATCGCAAAATGAAAGAGAGAGTCGAAAGGCTAAGGGGCTTTCGTCGAAGGAAAAAAAGAAGAAGATGGGCCGTTCGGCTATGGGCCTTCTTTTGTTTTCGTCAAAGAAGGAAGGGAAGATGGGCTAGTCAAAGGTGGAGATTGTTGAACCTTGACCAAGCCCATTAGCAACGTATTGGGCCAAAACGGAAAGCTCAATACCACACCTTCTAACCTAAAGCCCAGAATGCTCTCTTATATATTGAGGTTATGAGATTAAACATAAGGTGTGCCTCAATAGAAAGAAGGAAGAAAATTTGGGTTCATAATTTTCTTAGGTAACTCTTTGTAATCTCTCTTGAACTCTATTGTCTAATCCTTGGTGCTTTTTTCTTAGAGTATTTTGGGAGATATCTTCTCCCACGAGACGTACCCATAATCATTCGGGGAACTCGTTAAATCTTGGTGCATTTTTTTTTTCAAAACCTATAACCTAACACACAAGCAAAAGGAAACAATTAGGTTATAAACTCAACACTATCAAATTCTTCCATTATAAACCTTTCGCAGAGGAAAACTTCAACCAAGGATACCAACCACAAGGTCAGTATCAACAAAGATATCATCAAAACAAAATCGCAAGAACTCCTCAAGCACCGTTTCAAGCACCATTGTAGGTGCGACACCTCAAAACATGATCACAAACTCACCGATGGATGTAATCAAATTAAACATGTAGCAGATCATAGCACCTCAAGAGCAAGACAGCCACAAAAATCAATCAGAAAGTTAATCGAATCTGCAACGATCTCAATAGCAAGTTTGAAATGTTATCTTCACACGTAAAATATCATAACAACCAGATAACGGAAACTGTCTTTGCTTACCAACGCAAAAATCTAAAGAGCAATAGATAAAGTTCGACAATATTTTGGCTTTTCTCGTGAAAGTTCAGTCTTTAAACGACCATTTTCTCTTACTTTATTTGGTTTTCCATTTGTTTGTAAATTTTTTTTAATTTTGATATAAAATTTTTACTTTATTTTATTAAAGTATCTTTTATAATTAAAAAATAATAAAATTTGAAAACAGAGATTTATGTCTAGCACACAGTACTACAACACACACAATACTTAAAATAAAAAGTGTTTTTCTTCCTTTAAAATAAAAGATCCGACAAGAAGTGTGAATACTATATCTCAAAATTCAAAAATTATTATGGGACTCCGAAGAGCTTAATTCATTGCTAGGAGAACAAAATTTAAAATAAATGATGCATTATATTCTCCCAAATCCTATATAAACTTTTTAAAGTTTCAGAGACATCTTTAGATTTTTTTTTTTTGTTGAACAGTTTTGATATTAAATGAAAAGTTAAAACAAGTTGGTGGGCAGAGCCAACACTAAAGCGTCCTTGACCAGTCTGTTTGCAGTGACATTATGAATAAAAATGGCATCGAATGTTTTTGCATTCCATCAGTCATCAGAGACAAAATGTATATTAGAAGGGTTGTCAACTTTATACTCCAAAATATATTCCCCAAAAATAAATATGACTCAATCATATGTTACTATTAACCCTAAATTTACATGTACATTCAAAGTCTGGCATGAACGTTTAGGGCATTCTTGTTAAGTCATGATACGAAAAATATGGAAACTTAAAACTGCTATACATTGAAAAACCATAAGTATTTTCATACGGTAAAATTTCATATAATACATGTTCTCTTGAAAAACTAATAACAAAGCAATAACTAACAAAAATTTGAAATGAATCTCTAGTATTCTTAGAAAGAATTTATGGTGATATATGTGGGTTTATCCACTCAAAATATGAGCCATTTAGATATTCTATGGTATTGATTGACACATCTAATAGATGGTTACATGTATGTCTTTTGAGCACACAAAATATGGTTTTTGAAAGACTCATTGCCAGAATGATATATACCTGCTATAGAAACAACGTGACCCCTGTCATGTAGAACATTGACCCCTTACAAAACAACGTAAACTAGAAGTTCAGAAAATTGTGCATTTACAAAATATAGAAAATCATATAACAAATGTATTACCAATGCAAAAGGTGACAAAATGATATATACCCGCTATGAATGTTCCATCAAGATTTTTTGTTCCAAAATAGCAAATGAACCGAATCTTCAGTTGAAAAATCGGGAAACCAATGGGGTTAAAGGATAAAAATCCCTGAACGAAAATCAAATTTGGAAAACTGAATGAAATGGTCTAGAAGAACCTAAAGAGGAACATATTATCGAAAATATTTGATTTCCATCACTTATACCCAAAACGAAAATTATGGGTTAGAAATAAGATTAAAGATGATGAATTTTCACAATATATGTATCAAAATAAATCGATAATAAAATTGATGATCTAGATCCAAAGTCCATATTGGAATAATAGAAAAATGTGATTGGGAGAAAACTGAATTGAACTCCCTTAATAAAAAGGAACTTTGGAATGAAAATTTTTGTTCACCAATCAAATTATATGAAAAAGATCTTAAAACACTTTTACAAGGTTAAAGTGACTTCTTTAAGTACTACAATGGTAAAAATATCACATACTATTGACAAAGATCCATTCTACCCTTGTGAAGTTAGCAAAAATTTATTAGATCTTGAAGTACCTTATGTGAGTTTTATTGATGGACTCATGTATCTTGCAAACTGTACTACACCGGATATAGCAGTTCGCTACATATCTACTTGCAAGATACATTTTGTTACCTACATGCATACATTGGAATGTGATAAAACAAAAAATTTATTATAATATAAACTTTATCGTTGAGTTGGTTTTGCAGATGCATACTATTTGTCAGATTTTCATAGAAGTCTGATTGTAAATCGGATATGTTTCCCTATTGGAGGTATTGCATGTTTTTGGCGTTCCAAAGCACTCTAATTTTTAATTCCTTAAATCATGGAGAAACAATTGCACTTCATGAAGCATGTAGAGAATGTGTGTGGCTCCGAGCTATGACTCAACCCATACAATGAGCAAGCAAAATATCCATAAATAAAGAGCCAAATTTTTAAGAAAAAAAATGTTGCATGTGTTGCCTAACTCAAAGAAGGTTATATCAAAGACAATCCAAACATAGTCCCTCAAAAAAAATTCCCACAAGCAAGAAATCGAGAAGAATCAAGAAATGAATATTCAATATATTCTATCAACATAAAATGTAGCTCATTTGTTCACTAATGTATTTTCACTACAATATTCAGAAAACATGTTTACAAGATCAAGGTAGATTTCATCAATGTACTCTTTTCCTTTTAAAATAATTTTTATCCCACTAAACTTTCCATGATAAAGTTTTTAACAAGAGAGTCCGTAATAAATTATTAGTGATGGATAATTAAAGGAGGAGGCTTGCGACATTGGACTCTTTTTATCTTCCTATTGTTTTTCCTACTATATTTTCCAAATAAAATTTTTAATGAGACAATAAAGGACGCTAAAGACATAACACAAAAATAAGTAGTTGATATTGGTGTTCAATAGGGAGTATCACGACACGAGTCTGCTGACTTCGTAATTCATCATAAGTGTCATTAACAAATGCCACTATTAGATTAGTTCGGACCTCACCCTCTTCTGTCTATATAAGATATATAGGATATGCAATAGTTAGAATTTATACCTTCGAAACATGAATAATTTTTCTTTTTTGACATTTCTTTAAAATCATCTCTTTAGAATCTCGACAAATACTTTACCTGCCAATCAAATTTTATACCAATCTTAATCTTTGTTATATTTCCCTTTGATAACACTTCCAAATATATGTGTAACAGAATATTCTGTCCATCTCATACGCAATTAGAATAGTAGCACGTAACAATCCAAGTTCATTTCCCAAAAGATCTCATTACCAAAATATAAATTAAGATTTCTTACAAATATTCTAATACGAAGCAATGCGTGTTGGAGCCGCGTCCCTACCACAATAAATAACTAATCTCAAACCCTTGTTGAGTATTTTTATGTGTTTATTTAAGCACAAGTCAGCTTACTATTACGCCTATAAAGGCCACTCAAAATCACTTCATCTCTCTCTAAGTTACAACACAAAACAAGCAAAAATACAAAGATGGATGGAGAAGAACATCAAATAGCAGGGGAAACTAATAACCATGAGAACAAAATGAATGATAAAAAGGTATATTTCTCGTTTCTATAATTAATATATATCATTTTCATTTTCCCCTTTAATATTATATATAACGATATAATATAAATGTTATTTCAGTCTTTAACATCTAATAGTATAAAGCATATATGTTTTATTTTTATATTATACTTTTAGGTAATACACTTATATGCTAATTTCTCTCTACGTATATAAATTGAAA
>JAKUCM010008774.1:0-15488 GCA_023374145.1 Lepidium sativum | reverse complement strand
AAAAAAATCTTACATAAATGTTGTGTTACCTATTGAAGATTTAGATTTTTTTTTTGTCAACATTGGATCACAAATGACCGATCTATTAGTAAAGTTTTTGCAAATGTAAGCGGGGGGACTCGATCCCAAGATATGCAAGTGCACATGCTTCTAGTGGACTTACCACTTGCCACTAGACTAAATGCCATTCGTGATTTAAACTTTATTCTTAACTATTTAAATCTGCATTAAGGATTCTTTGAGTCAAAATTGATAATTTAATCTCTTCTTTATATTTTCCCGTTATAACTTAATTAATGTTAGAAAAACATTTAAGCTAGAACATTTTTGACTTTGACCCCCTTTTGTTAAGCCAAAAATCAGTATCACTTAATAAGTTGGCAAAAAAATATTTTTAAAATTAATGTATGTAAATTTTAATAAAAATATTGAGTGGCAAAAACAAAATTATTATTATCTAAACCTTCAAATTCACCATACTATTATGTCTTATCTTAAACAATATAATTAGGAATGTTAAAAAAGAGAGCATTATCTTTGGTTATAGATATAAATAAATAAAATACCCATAAATAGTAGTAACATATTATTATTTTTGTAAGGAAACTAATATTTTATATTTATGGTCTAATTAAGTAATTAAAATACAACATATCATATCTTATGAAATCACAAGAATAAAGATTGAAATTAATTTATTTATTTATTTTTCCATACTAAAATTTACTTTCATAGCACCAATTGTATTTCATATATTTCATTCATTATTACATTTAGAGCCAAAGTGGAGTGCAATTTTTTTTCATTAAAAATTGTTGACCAAAAAAATGGTAACATATTAGTGAAATAAGAATGAAAATATAGCATATTTAAACAAAGATAGACTATAAAATTTTGAGCAAAAAATACAGATTTGTTTCTAATGAAGTAATATTTCTATATTATATGTATGCACATAACTTTGTATAAATATGGAATTAACAACACATACCTACAGAGACATTAGCTACCACACATTTAATCAATAATTCAGAATGGTACAAATCAAATACAAAATGTTTTTTTTTTCATAACTTATCATATTTTCACTTGTCTCTAATGTGTTTTGTTATGATGTAGGAAATTATATTACATGCTTTGTTCTTCATGTATTTTCTATATTTTAGTTTCGTAAGTGGCCAAAATTATAATGTGCTTGATTTTGGTGCTAAAGGAGATGGTGAAACTGATGATTCCGCGGTAAATTATAACTTACATATGTCAACAAATTTTCTCTCATTTTTATTAGTTTCTTACTTTTATAATAATTTGGTGTAATTTTTGAGTTTTTTTTTGGTTAAATCTGAATATAAAGGCTTTCCTACAAGCATGGAAAACTATGTGTGGAGATGAAGGAGACACGAAAACTCTTTTAATACCTTCAGGCCAAACTTTTTTACTTCAACCTCTTCAGTTTCAAGGTTCTTGTGGATCTCCTCCTGTATTTCAGGTATATATATATAATATATAAATAAATCGACATAGAGGAAGTATATTTGGTTGGGGAAGTGGAATTTTGATCAAATAATTAAATGTTCACATTACATTTTTTCTTATTAGAGTTTTATTTCAAAAGGCATACTAATTCTGTGTGATAAGATTTAAAGTTTTTGGGGACTTGAGTTGTGGGTAGGTTTTGTCTATCACATTTAAGACAAGAAAATAAGTGTATTTGGTCAACTAATTAAACATTCATTTCTACTATTTTTCGACCAAATTTCAGATAGCAGTGTAACCGCATTATTCCATTTAGATTAAGAATCGAATTTTGTTGATTGAATAAAAATCGGCGCAGAAATTATCTTTAATAAATACATACAATTTTTTCAGATCGATGGTGATATCGTTGCACCCAATGACAAAAGTTCGTGGTTGAATTTAAATGAAAAATTTCGAAAATGGATAGATTTTGCGAATATAAATGATCTAACAGTCGTTGGTTCCGGAACAATCAATGGATTTGGTTCATCTTTTTGGGAGGTAACAATTAATATGTATATAGCTAACAAATAATATATCATTATTAAACCATAATATACATATATAGACACACAATAATATTATATACTTTGAGGTTTTAAATTTCTGTAACATATACAAATAAATATTCATTGTCTTTTGTATATTGGATTAATATTTATACAACATTGTCTTAACAATTCATATTTCTTTCATCATCTTTTAACCAAACTCATAAATTTTTTCTATGTACTCCAGGAAAAAATAAATGAAAGGCCTACGGTGAGTTATAAAATATAACATTCTATTGATTTTTTAAATTAATTTTACATGAATATCAAGTCTTCTTCTTCTTTTTTGAGCAGGCATTGTATTTTCACAACTGTAGTAATATGAAGATAAGTGGGATAACTTCTAGAGATAGTCCAAAAAATCATATATCAATCAACCACTGTAACAATGTCATTATATCGAATATACAACTTTATGCACCTGAAGAGAGTCCTAACACTGATGGAATTGATATATCTTCCTCCACTAATGTTTACATTTCTGACTCTACCATTGGGACTGGTTAGATTACATTTATTCATTGTTAACTATTATTTTTGATAGATTAAATAACTAATCATGTTTATAACATATATATGTTCATGATTAAACAAATTTCAGGAGATGATTGTATAGCTATGAACACTGGAAGTATGAATATCAACATTACAGAAATTGTTTGTGGGCCTGGTCATGGAATAAGGTATTTGTGATTATTGTCATTCCATATATCTAGTTTTTTGAACAATTTGATTTGACAATGTCTTGATTTTTCATTCCTTGAACTCCAAACAATATTACAACGCAACTCTTTAAAGTCGAAATCTGGTGGAAAAAATTGTAGAGATAAACTTAAACACTTGACTAATAAAATGTTCACATCTGCTATCTTGTCTACCTGAGTTTGATTTCAAAGAGTAGTGTTGTATTTTGTAGTATAGTTTTGTGGAAATTATTTGAGTTATGTATTAAGTTTTGTCGTACTAACCGTACACAAAACTATCTATTTAATTTATATTAGTTAAAATTCTAATCATTATTATAGCTTATTATGTGTATTTTACCACACACAAAAGCTTATTATGTGTAAATTATAAAACATGAGATTGTTTACTATGAACACTCAATAATTAATCAAATACAGTATTGGAAGTTTGGGAGCTAATGGAGAAGAAGCTAAAGTTGTAAACGTCCAAGTAACTCATTGCACCTTCAACAAGACAAAAAATGGAGCTAGAATCAAAACTTGGCCGGTATTTTTCTTTTTATTTAAATTTATTATAAATTATATATAGTCTTAAATTTTCACTAATTTTTACTTGCATATAATTATAATTAGGGTGGAGAAGGATACGTTAAGCATGTATACTTCGAACATATCACCATTATTGATGCAAAAAATCCAATTATAATCGATCAACAATATGAAGACAAATCACGTCAAAGTCTCGAATCTAAAGAGGTATTTCATCATTTGGTAATATATATTAGTATTTTAGTATATATTATTATTTTATAATTTAAAAAGAAAACATGTTACTTTTTTTTGTAATAGGACTCAGAAGCTGTGGCGATTAGCGATGTAAAATTCATTGATTTTCATG
The DNA here is from genome assembly GCA_023374145.1 of Lepidium sativum. Lineage (NCBI taxonomy): Eukaryota > Viridiplantae > Streptophyta > Magnoliopsida > Brassicales > Brassicaceae > Lepidium > Lepidium sativum. Next base: position 11,835 of record JAKUCM010008774.1, on the reverse strand, counting down.
GAACAACGCCAAATGAAAAAGCTATAACGATAAATTGCAGCAAAATCAAGCCATGCAAAGACATTGTTACGAGTGAAATTGATATTACTACAGAAGCTAAACCTTAAAATGATATTATGTGATGAAAATTCCTTATTGTTTCAAAGAGTAATAAGTAATGTTTAGGAGAAATAAAAATAGATCAGAAAATAAAGAAAATCTTTTGTTTTCTTAGATTTATAAGGCAATGTTATTTTATGATGTAACATTCATTGCACATTTGCACTAAATATAAGAAAAGATGCTTACAAAAAAAAACAATAGTTTGTGACGTCTAATTATTTTTATTTTTTGTCAACATTGGGTTACAAATGGTCGGTTCATTAGCCAAGTTATTGCAAATACAAGCAGGGGGACTCGATCCCAGGATGTGCAAATACGCATGCCTCTTATGGACTTACCACCGACCACTAGACTAAATGTCACTTGCATTCTTTGACGTTTAATTAAGAATTCGTAGTTAATTGTTTTTATAATATCCATTCTAAATTGAAGAACGAATATTTTCATATTTTAATTTATCTTCTCGAAATGAATTCATTTCGTATACTCTACTATCTTTCTCATCCGATTTTGATTCCAAATAACTATTTTCTCACGCGATATTATTCATCTAACTTCCACATTTCATATGTTGTAGCATATTCATTGGATAAAAAAATGTATGCCCAAGTTTTGATTTAATAGAAAGAAATAATTGCATGAAATAATATTAGAAACTCAGATAATAATTTAGTGTTGTAAATTTTCTAATTCCTCAGTAAAGTTTTTTATATTATTTTGAGTTGAGAAAAGAAAAGTAGTTGTGCGAAATAAATTATGCCCAAACACATCACATTTTATTCCAAAAACTCAAATTATTCAAGTGATTATGCATAATCCTTCCTGTTTTACTTTCTTGGATGATATTTACGAATTATGAATTATTTTGATTAAATGATGAAATAATATCAAACAGATGTTTTATCATTTTCAACAATTCCATTAATAAAATCATATTCATAGTTATATTTTTCTACTATTTTTAACAACGCACGATTGTACCACTTGTATTTGATTTTTAGAATAAGTCTTCCTTAATTAAAAAATGTTAAATAATAATAGTAATAAAATATTCTACAGTGACGTTACAAGAATACCAATCATGACTTTTGCCTTGCTTGCTTACGTTATTATAAAAACCGACAAAAATCGAAGACAGAAAAGGAAAAAAGTGCACAAAGAAAAAATAAAAATGAGTTCTTCTTCTTCTACCAATAAATTTCTGGATTCAAGATTTGTGTTCCGACAAATAGATGTAACAAGAATTTTAATTATGTTTCTAGGTTTAACTGCTTCATGTTTGCTTTTATACAAAACTGCTTATCCTCAACGACGACTTGATTTTGATAATTTCACTTCTCATCTCTCTTCTGAGTCATCTCCATCTACAACATTACCAAATCTCAACTCATCAGAAATTCCTTCAGAAACACTAAGTTCTCATCAAGTATTCAGATACTCTGTTTCTTTTGTCTATATATCATTGTTTAAAACGCTAATCAGGTATTGAGAGAGCCTAGTCGGGGTTCTAAATGGATTTAAACATTTTCAAAATAAATAATATTTTTTATATAATAAATTAACTATATATAGTATAGATATAACAAATAATATGAATGACATAATTTAGAATTAACTTCTTTTTATTTATCTTTTTAACAAAAGAAAAGAGGCCGAGGACATGTGGCTCAGTGGTGTAGTCACTTTACAAATCTTTAAGGCACCAGAAATCGAACCCCCTATCTGGAGTAGTATGAGCGGGATTTCAAAGCTAATAGGTTAGTTGACAAAAAAAGATAAAAAAACTTATTTTCTTTTTAAAACAATTTTTTTTAATTTGAAAAAAATATATGAACACAAAATTAATAATTTTTAGACATAATTTTTTAGGATAAACTCACAAAACCTACTATTATTTTCTTTAAAAAATATTTTTGTTTATTCCCTCGAGCTTTTAATCCCTCGAGCTCTTAATCATAGATAGATACACTTGCCCGTTGTCCGTTGCCCGTAGAATAAGAGTGTCTGGTTATAATTTTTTGATGTAACTCTTCCTCTTTGGTTTACGATAATCTATTTGCCGTTGACAAAAAAAATTACTTTATTGAGATTTTTATTTAGAAATAAAATTAGGTGGTCTAAACTGCATAATCACAACCAAGGATCGAGTCCCCCTGCTTACATTATGTAGGAATTTGGCTACTGGGCCGACCAGTTGTGGTCCAATTAATCTGTCGTTGACAAAAAAAAAAAACTGCATAATCACTAACTGTCTAGTTACAATGCTCCGCCTAATCTATCCTAATACACTTAAATCGGGTTGAACCATGTACTCCATTATGTCTTCTTACTTTCAAGGCTTGAATGTTGTAATTTTGTTGTTTTTATGATAAATTGTAATTTTGTTGTTGTTTCAGCCAAAAGCAAAGATCAGTTTCCGGGAGATTTTGGAGAAAGCATCAACGAAGAACAAGACAGTGATTATAACAACATTGAATCAAGCTTGGGCAGAACCAAACTCTTTGTTTGATCTCTTCTTACAGAGTTTTCTTATTGGACAAGGAACACAACAACTCCTGAAACATGTAGTAGTTGTTTGCTTGGATCCCAAGGCCTTTCAACGATGTTCAGAACTTCATACAAATTGTTTCCACATCGAAACTTCAGAAACTGATTTCTCCGGTGAAAAAGTTTACAACACTCCTGATTATCTTAAGATGATGTGGCGTAGAATCGAGCTTCTTACTCATGTTCTTGAGATGGGATTTAACTTCATTTTTACGGTATCTTCTTCATTCTTTAAACCTTCTTGAGATTTTTGTTACAATGCAAACAAAAAAAATTCTCATAAGGTATTTTAAAAGTCGTATTTTACAACTTTTTGGTATATTTTTCTGTGATTTTTGTTCAAAATATAGAATCAATGGTTTTAGTTGGTTCCTTTTGGCAATTTTTAAGCATTTTATTCTTTCTTTTTCGCCAAAATGGAATATGTCTTCTTCTTTTTTTGTTTTTTTCCTAAACATGTAAAATGTTATTCAACAACTAAAGTTTTAGTAAATTGTCAAAAACATGTATATTGTTTTTGTATTTTTCATAGATCTAGTGTTTTCAAGTTTTATAATTATAGTAGTTAACAAAAGAAAACTTTATAATTATCTCATATACCTAATATTAAATTGTTTATATATATTTCATGATTTTGCTATTCTATTTTACATTTTTTTAATAAAAAATGTCGCTTACACTAAACATCATAATAAATTTGACTTCGTCTCGTGGTTTAAAATTCACTTGGATTGCTTTTTCTAGCAGAGTTCGAATCTTTTATTGTGAATAAATCTTTGGTAATTCGTAAATGATTTTAGTGGCAAAAAAAACAGAATTTTTCGCTTAATAAAATTTGCTATTCTATTCTTTTTTTTTTTTGGGTGTAGTTACATAGTTATTAATGTAAATCAAGTTAGTTTTCAATTTATTAGTAAATCCCCATATCAGTATTTGACTTGGAGCTAATATTTGTTCTCAAACAATTCTTGTATATGTAAATGTAGGACGCAGATATAATGTGGCTTAGAGATCCATTTCCTAGGCTGTATCCAGATGGAGATTTTCAAATGGCATGTGATAGATTCTTTGGTAATCCTTACGATTCAGATAATTGGGTCAATGGAGGTTTCACATACGTAAGGTCAAACAATCGAAGCATTGCATTTTACAAAGTTTGGCACAAATCTCGTCTGAATTATCCAGAACTACATGATCAAGATGTATTCAACAGAATCAATCATGAGCCTATTGTCTCAGAGATTGGACTCCAAATGAGATTCTTTGATACTGTTTACTTTGGTGGGTTTTGTCAAACGAACAGACATAAATTTGGTTTGCACAATGCATGCTAATTGTTGTATTGGATTAGACAAGAAACTTCATGATCTAAATCTTGTTCTTGATGATTGGAGAAAGTATTTGTCTTTGTCGGAACCAGTTTAGAACACGACACGGAGTGTTCCTATGAAATGTTTGGAGGATTGATAAAAAAAAATTTCTGAGAGTTTTATTCAATGTCTACTTAACATGAAGATTTTTGTTCAAGTCTCTAATGTCATTAAATGATACTTTTGTTGGTTATATATTTCAAGTTTGAAACTGGCAATTTGTTTTAGTCAAATGCTACTAATTAAATGAACTTGTGATATTTTGTGTTGATTTGTTATCACAAATAAAGTCTTAAGCTCGTTAGGTTTTGATTAGAGGACATTGGTCAATTCCAAGGATGACCATAATGTTCTTGACTACTAGTGATAGTTTTCTTGTGTGCAATCACTATTTACAAGGTAGGACAAGAGAGAAATACAAAAGCGAAAACTCAAGTTGAATACTCGATTGAGAACAGCTCATGTAATCACAAATGATAGCAACTACTTCTACATGTGATTTGTGTTGATCCTTCTGCGTGACATCTCTAGCAATTAGGAAACTTCCCTTAATTTGTTAATATATATATATGTCTTCTTTAAGAAATTTCGTAAGCAGATAACTGATATAATGCAGTTGAAAGGAGCCTTCGAAGGATGCGTGAAGCAGGTTCAGGACCGGCCATAAAAGAACTGCGTAAGAGCACCTCCATTTAAAGTTCTTAAGTGAAGGTTCTTAACAATAAAATAATATATAACGATTAAACTAATATTATTTTTAAGAAAAAGAATGAGAGATAGGTTTTTAAATTTCTTATTTAAGAACCTCTTCTCTAATTTTAAGAAACCCAATCAATAAAATGTCATTGTATTATTGGATGTAAAATTTTTAAATTAAAATATTGATAAGAAACTTACCATCTCCTCTTAAAAGTTGGAGATCGTCTAATGCAAAAAAATATGAGTTATTTATTATTCTTACAACTAAGAAATGATAAAAAAAAGTATATCATTCTTATTATATGTGACATTTTCAAGAGTTTTTATATAACTTTCATGTAATCGGATCTGATATATTTTGTTGACTTAAGAACCAGCTATAAAAACAAAATTTCCACAATTAGTTCGAAACTTATAGTATTCGCTGAATCGAATCACTCGAGTTAAAATATATATTTGAGAGAGTTTTTTAGGTAATTAATTTTACAGGAGAAAAAACTTGATTGTGTTTGTAACTTTCAAGAAACACCCCCACAAAATCTGTGTATTATATATTTGTGTCAGAAAGAAAAAACAAATGTGAGAGCAATCACTTTGAAAGGGCCTAAAATGGGACCCAAATGAGTGATCCTAAATGTCAACTACAAGTAACCTAATAAGTTTCGGCCCAAATAACCTAATGGTCCACTTTACATTTTATTTTCTATTATCTTCATTACTCTTTATATATCTGCCTACCTATAGTTTCCTGATTATGTTTTTCCAATTTTCCAATGATATCAATTATAGAAACTTTTATATCAACACATAAGTAATAATCTCTTTAACTGATTTTTTTAAAATCTATAAAATATCATATAGAGTTACATTTTTACATGAAACAATTACAATACATTTATACTTATGAATGTTCAATATTCTCTATATATATATTATTACAATATTATATACTTAGTATTTATTCTTATTTTAATTAAAAAAACTAAAATATAAAACGATCTAGTTAATGACTATGGCATATAGAATTTAATTTCTCTCTCTATCGATTTGGTAAATTAAATATGAATTTTAAAAATTGGGCTACGTTATGGATCAAATCTTATCGATCCTGACAAAAAAACTAGAATATAAAACATTTTTTAAAAATTGATTTGATTAATTTTAATTAAACCCTACAAAGTACCTGATATGCTCTCAGTAATAATATAAGTAAATAAATTTTAAAATTTTCGGAGATGATGCAATATTCAACCTATAACCATATAACGAACCAGAATCATGGTTGTGTACTTTTGCACTTTATAATATTGCCACTGACAAAAAAAACTAATTTTCAATTTTTGAAACTCCAAACAATATCACGTTGGAGCAAACTCGATATTGGAATTAAATTCCAATGAACATATAATACACTCAGCTATGTGAACAAATGCACTTTTCCAACAACATTTTATTTTGGGATTCTAATGTACTCTAAAACACAATAAATTTCAAATTCCAACAACATATCTTTTCTTTCAACTAAATCTCGCTTCTACTACGGCAGGTAGGGAGTTCGATCCCTGGTATCTTAAAGATTTGTGAAGTGAGTACACCACTGTGCCACCTATTTTCGGCTTCCAACAACATATCTATTAGATATAAGTTTTCTACTTGAATTTAATTCTTTGTAATAAAATTGGTTGAGTTTAGAAGGTTAGTGTAATAAATAAAAATAGAATCAACAACAAATTTTCAGCTGAAAAGGATTCTACTTCTGTAAGATTAATGACGTCAATGAAAAGAAGATTCGAAAGATCAGAGTATAATACAATGTGGCGGCGAATTGAACATAAGAGTAGATTTCATTTTTTACTTTTTTAAAAATAAATAAATAAAAAAGGTTCGTATCTAAACGGTTTTAATTAACTAAAAGAAGCTAAAACAAAAAAAAACCGAACATAACAGTTTAAAGATGAAAGTGGAAACTTAAAGGATCTTAAGTTAAGTAAGACATTCTAAAATCAAAAAAAGCAAAAGATCAATGGCGGATTCTCTCTCCTTCAATCTCACTTGGAGATGGGTAGAGAGAAAAGGGTTCGAACCGAAACGGAAGAAGAAAGCAAAATCATGGGTTTGTTGAGTGTTGAAGAGAGAGAGAGAGACACGTGGCGTAATAAGAGAGGTTGAGGTCACTCTCCGTTCCCGGTTCTGTCTCGTGCGGTGCGTGCCATGTCAGAGTCCGTTCCCCTATGAGCCCGGCGAATCCGAATCATATGCCTTTCTTTTCTCTCTTTCTACCTTCAAAGACTCTAACTTTCTCTCTCTCTTTCTCTTTCAATTTTATTTATCGTTTCGCGTGTCGCGTCTCTCTCTTCTCTCTCCTTCGTATCGTACCTTTTCTCTCTCGCGAGGCCGTGCCCTAGAACCTCCCTTACTTCAATCCCTAACTTCAATCGCCGGATTTCTCGTCCTTGATCATCGGACTACTGTTACAACTTCTTTTCTCGGATTTGAGATTTGAAGATTTGTAAGCTGCTTTCTTTCTTTCTGGGTAACTTTTGTTTTCTAATTTGCTTATGAAATTTCAATGATTTTTATCTTTCTTTGATTTGTTATGTGTGAGTTAATGCTGTTTGATCAATGAGTGATATGGTTCTAATTGGGTTTTATAAGTCTAGTTTCTTAAGGGAATTGGGTTTTTTTTTTTTTTTCTCATTGAAGCTTTATGGTTATTGTCAATGTGTGTTGTTTTGCTTCATCTCCTAGCTCTTTCTCTCATGGTTTCTGTTTGAATTTCCAAAAGGCTGTGTTTACATGAATCCCAGTTATTAAGCTATTATTGTCTGTGGTTTATTTACATTATCGTTATACTTTGAATTCTAGTCTAGTGCAGTTAATGTAGAATCATTGAAGTAAAGGAGTGTAATTAGAGTAATATCAATATGGATGTATTACCAGGGACCGAGGGATCAAATCGTTTGTCATCAACGCTGTGCTAAGATTAGATTATTTACTAGGTTTGTATCTCATCCTTAACTAAGACTTCTGATTATTATGATATCTCTAACATTCTGAAGTTACCACCATTTTTAGCTGGATGTGATTTAGTTTAGTAGCTTCTTTAGTTTATACATGCTTCATGATGCTGATTGGGGTTATCGGTCACTACATTGAGCTTTGTTCAATTTGCATAATGATTTTTAACCAGGAAAGGGCTCTGCTTCCATTTATCGTTTATAAGACTATTGACGTGCACGCCTTACCTGTATGTTTGATGATGCCGCATCTTTAATTTGAGTGAATGCTTCATTTTACGTTATCACATCAGTCTGTTCAGTATTTCTAAGCATGTACATGATCTAACAACCTCCTTGTTGCTTCAGTGTCTCTTAATCTCAACTTATGGTTTACCTTACTTTTTTTTTTCTTGTGTAATTCTAGAGTGGAGACGAGGTTCTTGTAGACCAGTGTTTTAAGTTAGTACAGTTGCTGCACATGAAGGTCTATTCGGTTCCCTATCGAAGAGAGAGTATGAAAACAGAAATAGAAGATGAAAGATTCAGGCAGTGAAATGATAAAGGGAGATTGGGTCATGAAGCAGAAACGCAGAAAACTTCCGAGTATACTGGATATGTTAGACCAAAAAGTTGATAGTTCAGTGGAATTTGATTCCCCTAAATGCCCCTCTTCCGCTAAACCAACTAAGCATCAGCTGAGGACTGATTCGACTCATGAAAGAAACTCCTCTAAAAGAAAGGGCAATGATGGGGTAACTTCAATATATTAATCATCTCGGCTTTTTAGAGTTTTTCTCCCTATATAAAAAACGGTGTTGTTTTATTAATGATTTATATTCTTTGTTACAGAATTATTTTGAATGTGTGATATGTGACCTCGGTGGTGATTTACTGTGTTGTGATAGCTGTCCTCAGACCTATCATATCGAATGCCTCGATCCACCTCTTAAGGTAACCAATATATTTGAACACTTGTCCTTCTGTAGTCGACTAGTTGTAGATTCGCAATACTCAAATTTGGAAAACTTATCTTCTTATCACATCTGTTCTAGCGCATTCCAAATGGTAAGTGGATCTGCCCAAAATGTTCTCCAAACAGTGAAGCGACTAAGCCTGTCAATCGTTTAGATGCTGTTGCGAAGCGAGCAAGAACAAAAACCTCAAAACGAAATTCACAGGCCGCACCAAAGTGCGAGAGGGCTTCCCAGATATATTGCAGTTCTATAATTTCTGGAGAACAATCTTCAGAGAAAGGGAAAACAATATCTGCAGAAGATAGCAAATCCATAGGAAAGGATTATTCGTCCCCTATGGATGGGTGTTCCACTGCTGAGGCTTGTCATGCATCTGCGGATGACCTACACGAATCATCTTCTCATGGGGAAGATGGTCTGGGAAAACCTGTCACACCCTTTGCAGAACCGCCTTCTGATGCAGGATTAACTTTGCTAACCTGTGAAGATCTCCCCAAATCTAAATTGTCAGTTACGGAGAAAAATCATGAAGCAGCTGTGGAGAAACTGGAACATGCTTCCAGTGAGATTGCGGAAAACAGGGCAGTCGCTGAACTGGACACTGGAAAAGGTAAAAGGAAAAAACGGAAGCGTGAACCCAATGATGGGGAATATCTAGAAAGGGGCAAGACTGACAAGAAACGTGTGAAGAAAATTTTGTCCAAAGTTGGTTCTCAGAACACCAAAATACCAGAGTCCTCAAAGAAAAAGAAAAAGAAAAGTCGTGCGACTCTGAGATCCTTGTCCAAATCTCAGCCCAAGATGAAAATACCAGAGAAAGTGAAGGTATGTTTTCATAGCTATCAGGTTTTTTAAACTTTCTACTTTGCTGATGTTGGGGAATGTATTGTAAGCTTAAAAAATGTTGCATCCACACCTTTGTCTTAAGTGCGTTGTAGCATTAAAAATATATATACTTCCAAGATCAGAGATTTGGTAGAGTTACAAGATTCAGAATCGCTTCAAGCTTGATGGCCTGACACTCTGTATTTAATGTTGAGTATCTTCTTCATTAATGTAAATTGTATTTGGTCAACGTTGCATGTAGTGTTTCCTGTTCTATCCTGAATAATGTGGCTCTAGTGTATTGTGATTTAGAGTTCTTATATAACCAGTGTGAATTTATGTTCCACTTAACATTTTGCGACAACTGGTTGTTCTCCCAAAATTTAATTTTGTTTTACTTGTTTGTTTGTTGAACGGTTTAGGAGTTACGATATACGTGAGTAAACCTCTATTTCGGCAGATGAATTTTGGATACCTCTTTACTGCAGTAGTTTGGCAATAGTTTTATGTTTCTTTATTAGGATTTTACAAAGCATAGTTATATAGAGTTGAGATATCTAACAAACCCTGTTTGTCAGTCTTATTGATTTCATTCTTTGTTCGTCATATGTTCTTGTATTATCTTCCATTTAGTAACTTTCACATCCAATTGTATGTACGAATAATGCAGAAACTTTCTAAGGAGGAGTATTGTCCAATACGTGTCAACGTTAAATCTTCTAGTTATTTGGATGATATAGACTCTCTTCCTCCTGTAAGCCTCCAGGTATTAATCCTTGTGTGCACTGCCATCAAAAGTATCTCTGTTCCTTCAGAATTGTATATAATGATGTTGGTGACTTTTGTGTTGCTCATGTTTGTTAATCTGTTTACGCACTTTTATTTGTGGTTTCGTAGCAGGTTGATCGTGTTTTAGGATGCCGAATCCAAGGTCTGACTGAAACAATGCTGTATAGTGCTCTTTCAGATGACTTGTCTTCTGATAATTTGCAAGCTAGTGATGAGCGGGATAACTCAGTACAAGCTACGAATACTGAATTAGTAGTTAGCGAAGACAGAGCAGAGTCTTCTTCCGAGACAGGAAAAAGTTCTAGTGATTTACGTTTGAAAGATAACAATATGGATGAATCTGCTGTAGGTACGGAGGTTTCGGTTGAGGGGAAAGAAGAGATTCTATCAGAAGAAAATTCTGATGCCACATTGAGTAGACACGTAAATAATGAAGATAGAAAAGTTAGCGAAACACGTGTATCTGTTGAGAGGGAGTTAGGTAAAGAAGCACATAAGGAAAAATGCTCTGTGTCTGGGGAAAAAGTGGAGGAGCATGCTGCTGCTGGGACGTCAGACCTTAATGGTGGGAGTGTATCATATGAGTTTCTTATTAAATGGGTAGGAAAATCTAATATCCACAATAGTTGGATTTCTGAGGCAGATCTGAAAGCTCTTGCTAAGAGAAAACTAGAGAACTACAAATCCAAGTACGGAACATCTATAATAAATATTTGTGAGGATAAATGGAAGCAGCCTCAGAGAATAGTTGCTCTTCGAGTTTCAAAAGAAGGTAACCAAGAAGCTTACATAAAATGGACAGGCTTAGCTTATGATGAATGCACGTGGGAGAGCTTGGAGGAGCCTATTCTTAAGAAATCATCCCATTTGATAGATCTTTTTCAGCAGTATGAGCAGAAAACAGTGGAAAGAAATAGTAAGGGTAATCCCCCAAGGGCAAGGGGTGAAGGTCAACCAAGTGAAATTCTTACCCTCACAGAACAACCTCAAGAGCTCAGAGGAGGTGCCTTGTTTCCCCATCAGCTTGAGGCCTTGAATTGGCTGCGTAGATGCTGGCATAAATCTAAAAATGTAATACTTGCTGATGAGATGGGGCTTGGAAAAACAGTGTCTGCTAGCGCATTTCTCTCTTCACTTTATTTTGAATTTGGAGTTGCAAGACCTTGTTTAGTTTTGGTTCCACTTTCAACGATGCCAAACTGGCTGTCTGAGTTTTCTCTTTGGGCTCCACTCCTTAATGTTGTGGAGTATCACGGAAGTGCAAAAGCAAGAGCCATAATTCGAGATTATGAATGGCATACTAAGAATCCTACCAGTACAACCAAGAAGCCGACATCCTACAAATTTAATGTCCTTTTAACTACTTATGAAATGATCCTGGCAGACTCATCACATCTACGTGGAGTTCCATGGGAAGTTCTTGTGGTTGATGAAGGGCATCGTTTAAAGAATTCAGAAAGCAAGTTATTTAGCTTGCTTAACACATTCTCTTTTCAGCACCGGGTGCTTTTGACTGGAACTCCTCTACAA
>JAKUCM010008773.1:0-16040 GCA_023374145.1 Lepidium sativum | reverse complement strand
TTTTTACTCAAAATAGGTCATTCTGCCGCAAAGATTACGCCAACAACTCCAAGCCAAACGTCACAAAACTTTCTTGAACTTACCAAGTCAACCTCCATGTCGAAGTGGGTAGGTAGACCTCAAAAACACGCATTTTTATGTTGGTTCCAACCCGGTTTGTTCCAAATCAACCTGGTTTGTCCCAGGTTGACCTGGTTTTGCTACTAAACTCTTATAACCTAAATGCTTAGACATTATGGAGGGTTTTTAGAGACACTTTTGAGAGATATTTGTTGGATCTTTAGATCCTTTAATTAATTCATTTATTTTCCTTCTTCTCTTCTTAATCTCTTTCAATCATGTTTTGTTTTCGTTGTTTTTCTTTAAGTTTCTTTGTTGTTATATAGGAGTAGTCTTTTGATGGGTTGAAAGTTATGTAGACCTAGGGTTAGATGATTAATTTTTGATATTTAGGTTTTTAGATTATTTCATTTAAGGTGTTCTTAAGGCTAAGATTTTACTTGATCAATTGATAGGAATTTTGTCGCTTGAGAGGTGTTAGATGAAATTCCCTCGTGAAATTTTTAATGAGATTTTTTTTATAGCTATTAAGTGATGAAGTTAGGATGATTAGTGGTCATATTTGAAGATGCGAGAAGCTGAGGATCAGAAGATCAGGAGATCGAAGATACTGCCACTAAGCAACAGAAGGTCAGGAGAGATCAATTGGCATCAATCGCATGCTTTACACGTGAGACGAAGAAATGAAGATTCGTGTTGAAGATTTTCGAAGACATTTATTCAAGAATATCTTCGAGAATCAAGGAATTCCGAGTATCAAGGAATTGGTAAGAAATCTCCAAGAATCAAGGAGCTGACAAGAAGATCTCCGTGATTCAATGAATTGATGGGAAGTCACCTATAAGAGCTTTGGAAGAAGCAGTTTAGGGTTAGCACTTTTGGGAACTGAAAATGTTTTGTGAAAAAAGAGTGTTAATACACATAGGCTAGATCAGACTTTGGTGTCATTCACAAAGAGTGAATTTTTGTAAGAAAAATTCGTCTTTAATAAAGTATGTTTGTTGAGCTTAAAATCAAGAGTGTGTAAGAGTGCAGATTTAACATCTACAATTGGTATCAAAGCGGTTCACCGCATATTCTGTGAAAATCTTTACAGGTGTAGGTCTTGGGAAAGATGGATAATCTGCATATGGTGGCAGTGACAAAACCTTTGAAGTTAGATCCAGATAACTATGGCTACTGGAAGGTGCAGATGATGCAAGTCATCAAAGGAATTGATACTGATGCATGGTCGGCTGTTGAGGATGGATGACAACCACCTAAAGATAACGATGGAGGACTGAAACCGAAGAGACAATGGTCGATTAAAGAAAAGGCTGAGGCTAAGTGGAATTCTCGAGCTCTGTCAGCCATTTTCAATGGTTTGCCATTTGAATCACTTTAGACGGGTTTAGGGGTGCACAACAGCCAAAGAAGCGTGGGATATCTTAAAAATGTCATATGAAGGGGCTATCAGTGTCAAGAACACTCGTATTGAGATTCTAGCTTCTCAATTTGAGACGCTGACAATGAGAAAGGATGAAGGAATTGATGAATTCAGCAGCAAGTTGTCATCTATGGCAGACCTATAAGGAAAATAAGCTTGTTAAAAAAAAATTGAGATGTCTCCCTTAGAAATTTCACGGACACAGGTCTGCATTGGAGGTAACAAATAATATCAATACCCTAAAGTATGATGAAGTTGTGGGAATGATGCAGGCTTATGAGCTTCAGGCAAAGAGTATAGCTTTTGTGTCTGAAGAAGAACCAAAAGTTAAAGAATCTATAGAAGACTTTGAGGAGAAAGTTGGTTTAATAGTAAAGAAATTCATGCGAAGGGCTGAAAGGGGATAGAGGAAAGAATTTCAAACATCATCTCGAACCTTAACAGACAGAGATAACAACAGATCAGACAAAAAGTGTCTTGAATGTCAAGGTTACGGTCATTTCAAAGCAATGTCTCCTACAGCTAAGAAGAAAATGTCAGTTCAGTGCTATGAGTGTAAGGGATATGGTCACACAAGACCTGAATGTATCTCAAAACAAAGTGGAAAATCAGCAATACTGTCTTGGAGTGATAGTGAGAGTGATGACGATGAGACAGATATCTTGAACAACTTTGTTGGTAGACTAGGAATTATTGAAGTCACGTCCGATGAGGATGCGCGAAATGATCAAGATTCTAATAATGAAAATGATGGTGATAGTAAATCAGTATATGGAAATGAATAGTCAGAAGATGATGAGCTGGTGAATATGTCTCAAGAAGATCAGATGTGTATCCTGGTAACATCCTTGGTGGAGACACGAGAAGAAAAATAAACATCTCAAAGAAGAAAAACGCATAGCCAATACTCTTCTTCATCAAACTGAGCAGGAGCTACAGAATGTTCATGCACTAAGTATTGGCCTTGACCGTAGACTGGCAAAATAGCTAAAGCGGATCAAGATGTTGTCCAAAGGAATAAAAGAGTTGGACTATTTGCTTACGGTTGGCCGAACAGAGAAAGGAAATCGTGGGTTGGGTTATGTTGGTGGGTCTTCATCAGAAATGAGGTTTGTCAAAGCATCGTCTATTCAGCAAGAAAACCAACATAATTCTTGTGAAACACAATCCTGATAAAAAGGAACATGATGGTAAACAAGGAGACTCTCATAAGTCACAGTACCTTGGCCAAGGGTGGCGTAAGCAGACAGGGTGCTGGTACTGCGGAAGGTTTGGTCACATGAAGTATCAATGTTATTCTTTTCACGCCAAGGTCCAACGTCTCAATAGACAACATAAGGTTGTTGTTAATGAAAACAATCGAAATCAGATTTGGGTCAGAAAAGTAGCTTTATATTGTAACGTTGCATTCACAGCTGGGCGAGACAAGTCATATATTGGAAACAGTGATTGGTACTTTGATAGTGGTTGCTCACGACACATGACTGTAGAACAAAAATGTCTCCAAGGGCTTGAAGAAATTATAGGTGGCAAGGTTACCTTTGGAAATGGTGCTAAAAGAAAAATTCAAGGAAAGGGAAGTATCGGTAGTAACTTTGAGCCTAATTTGATCAATATAAGTCAGCTGTGTGACACAGGGCTTCAAGTATTGTTCACGAGGACAGATTGCCGTGCTTTTGACAGAAATGGGAATGTTCTACTAGAGGGTGCTCGATCAGGAAATGACTGTTACATGTGGGTTCCTGGAACTAAATGCTTATCAGCTAAAAGTGATAATGAGGTTCTGATATGGCATCAACGACTGGGTCACATGAATTTTCGAACTATGACCAAGTTGGCTAATCAGGAAATTGTTCGAGGAATGCCAAAGATTGAAGGAGATCAATCCTTTGTATGTGGACCCTGCAGTATGGGAAAACAAGTCAAGACTCAGCACAAGTCTGTTCCTGATGTAAAATCTAAAGTTTTGGTGCAATTAGTGCACATGGATCCGATGGGTCCCATCCAAGTAGAAAGCATAGCTGGGAAATGATACATTATAGTCATGGTTGATGACTAGAGTCGCTTTACTTGGGTACGGTTTCTTCGTGACAAGAGTGAAACATTAAAAAGTTTCAAAATCTTGGCATTGCAACTTAAGACTGAGAAGAAGGGTATTCAATAAATTCGCAGTGATCATGGTGGAGAGTTTGCAAATGAGCTGTTTAAGAAGTTCTGCACATTAATGGGATTTCTCATTAATTCTCAGCTCCCAGGACTCCTCAACAGAACAGTGTAGTTGAAAGAAAAAAACAGGACACTACAGGAAATGGCTAGAGCAATGTTGTGCGGAAGTAAAGCTCCTAAACAATTATGGGCTGAAGCAATCAACAGAGCATGCTACACAATCAATTGTGTGTATATACGTAAAGGCACTTTCAAGACGTCCTATGTGTTGAGGAAAGGCAAAACACCAATTGTGCATTACTTTCATGTCTTTGGCTGTGTTTGCTATATTTTGAATGATAAGGATCAGTTGGGTAAGTTTGATTCACGAAGTGATGAAGGGATGTTTCTTGGATATTCTGATTCTAGTGCAGCGTATTGAGTTTACAATCGGAGCTCCTTAACAATTCAAGAGACAGTTAATGTGATCTTCGATGATGCCTCTACAATGAGACTGGCGGTTGAACAATTAAATATGGATAATGATGCACAAACTTCAGGAGACTCTAAAGTATATGACCCTATCCAATTGCATGTGTCGTCACCTCAAGTTCATCGGAATCACTCTTTTTCAGATGTAATAGGTGTGATTCAGGGGGAGAGAGTCACTAGAGGACGACAAATTACTTTTCAAGGAACTCGTGGGTAACACAGTGTTATTAGCATCCATGATAGAGAAAAGTGAGAACATCGAGCAGGTGTGTTTTGTCTCCAACATTGAACCTAAAACATACAAAAAGGCTTTGCTAGATGAGTTCTGGATTGCGTCTATCCAAGAAGAACTTGGAAATTTGAATAGACTGAATGTTTGGGAAGATGGGTCACGTCCAAAGAATGTCAATGTTGTTGGAACAAAGCAGATATTCAAGAACAAGATTGACAAAGAAGGAAAGGTAGTCAGAAACAAGTCACGGTTGGTTGCTGAAATTCAAGACTTTGATGAGACTTTTGCCCATGTAGCTCGATTAGAGTCCATCAGACTACTGCTTGGTATGGCATGCAATACGAAATTCAAGTTGTATCAAATGGACGTCAAGAGTGCCTTCCTCAATGGTTTTTTAGAAGAAGAAGTGTATGTGGAGCAGCCCAAAGGATTCGAAGATCCACATCATCCTCATTATGTGTATGGCTTGAAGCAAGCACTAAGAGCATGGTATGAGCGATTGGCAAGATTCTTGATTGAGAATGGATATGAGAGGGGAAGTGTAGATAAAACATTGTTTACTCTAAACAATCAGGAGGGCTTCATCGTTGTTCAGATTTACGTGGATGATATCATTTTTGGATCAACAAGTCAAGTAATGGTGAAAATGTTTGTTGACGTCATGACTAAAGAATTTGAAATGAGCATGAATGGAGAACTTACGTATTTCCTCGGCCTTCAAGTAAAGCAGACTGAGGGTGGAATCTGATACAACATTTTGGGATTCAAACCAGCAAGGCTGCAAAAGTTCTAATGGGAATCAGCGAGAAACTGTCTAGAGACGACAGTGGTAAACCTGTAGATGCAACAACTTACATGAGTCTAATTGGGGGGTTGTTGTACCTAACTGCAAGCAGACCTGATATTAGTTTTTCAGTGGGAGTATGTGCTCGATATCAAGCTAATCCTAAGGAAAGTCACTTATAAGCGGATAAGCGAGTTTTGAAGTATGTGATTGGGACTCAGATTTGGGAATTCAGTACACCTGTGACACTACATGTGAGTTGACGGGATACTGTGATGCTGATTGGGCTGGGTCATTAGATGATCAAAAAAGTACCAGTGGTGGTTGTTTCTTCATGGGAAATAATTTGATTACTTGGTTAAGCAAGAAACAGAACTGTGTGTCACTTTCAACGGCCGAAGCATAATTCATTGCAATGGGTAGCTGTTGTACACAACTGTTGTGGATGAAACAGATGTATTCTGATTACAGTATTAAGTCTGACTCTTTACTTGTGTTCTGTGATAATCAAAGTGCTATATGTATTGCTAATAATCATGTTCAACATTCACGGACAAAAACATAGATACTAGGAGAAACTATTAATAATCAACATGTGAACATAGAAAATCAATTGGTTGATTTATTCACTAAACCACTTTCTTTTAATCGCTTTGTTGAATTAAGAACTGCTATTGGGATATGTGAACAATAATGTGTTGGTCGAGGATGAAAAATGATTTAAAGCAGGAACCTAATTCTGAAGGACTGCAGTGTGCATCTGAACAAAAGAAATGGACATCAGGTGTGATTGATTAAAGTAGAAAACAGCTACTTTTCATGCCATCATATAAGGAGTACCTTAAGCTGTAATTTAAGACTATGATGTGGGAGGTCAAAGAGCTAAGGAGAGCTGATATGCAAGAGTTGAGAAGTCAAGTGATACTCAGCATATAAAAGATTATGTGGTATATATATAAAAAGGGAATGAATTCTAGAAGTAAGAGTCTCTCCAAAGGATATTCCAGCTGCCTAAATCAAATGATAAATTCACAGACTACAGGTACACCTATGTTTATAAAGGCATGACCATGTGAAAGACTGTGTCTCAGACCTGACTCTGTGAATAGAATGTCAAGGTGCACGCTGTATTTCACAGAGGTATGGTTGCTGTGAAAGGTCAGTAAACAACTACTCGATAAGTGTAATGTGGATATTTCATGAAAATTGTCTTGATTAAGTAATGTTCACAAGATTGATTGTTAATATGGGTCACTCACAAGGCCGTATTACTTTGACAGAGTATTAATTGTTTGATTATGAGTCTTATTGAGTTCACTAACGGCCCACTAATGAGCCAATTTTGAAAAATTAGGCAAGTATTTGTGTATTGGGCCTTTGCAGGTTCATTGAATTAGGTCATGCAAATCGAGAGGCATGCAAAGAACATGTGCCAAATCAATTAGATATGTCACGAAAATCGAGAGGCACGCAAAGAACCTGTGTCAAATCAATAAGTCATAAGACTAATTGCAGAAGGTTTTATTGTGTGTGAATTCGAAAGGTCCTGTCATTGTCTTCAACCGACTAAGTATTCCTCTCAAAGAAAAATAACCACCGTCAAAAAATGGAGTGCAAGGGTTACAGTCTCGAGACCATGATCGAGTATGTGTCAAACGCAGAGCGTCGTTTAGTCGTCTATCGACCAATGGTGATTCAACCAACTGCAGACTCTCTCAAGTCTCCAATCGATGAATCAAAACCTATCACGAACAAGGAAGTGTCGCAGCATTCACCATAGAGACCACTGGAGTGGGATAATCTAATGGGAGACCTTGGTGATATGGCTCCGGCTCAAGATACAGAATCCAAGGTAAAAATCACTGGCTACACAACAACCCTCAAATCTGGAGACCTTGGTGATATGGCTCCGGCTCAAGATACAGAATCCGAGGTAGAAATCACCGGCTGCACAACAAACCTCAAATCTGGTCAGCGCAAAAGACGGAGCACTTCGACAGCCACTCTTGGTCAACGAAAGACTCGGCGCGTGACCAAGACATAGGAAAACACAGATTCTCCTAAGGACCCATCGGTCTTGCCGACATCCCAAGCGTCTCTCAGGTATCAACTGTACTATGCTGCTGATGATAGGTTTATTCTAGAACATGCCTATGAATTTGAAAAAGATGAACTTATATTGGAACGAATTGTGAGAGATGCTTGGTTAATGGAATATGTTGATAAAGTTGCGGAATTTGATTCTGAAACTCTCTGGAACTTCTGGGCAAATATGCCATTTGGGAATCAAAACAGTGACTGCTGGAACGTACCGCTTAGAGGCTTCAACTACACTCTCTCAGCAACAAGTATCAATGATGTGTTTAGATCGCCTGATGTCAGTGACCGATCAGATCCATTTAAATTGGATGGCGTTCTGGAAGCTGATATGGCATCAATGGTCACAGGGGGTCAGTTCAAGAAGATGTCTCAGGTGCGCAAGAGTAATCTACTCCACTCCCAATGTACAATCAATTGTTTAAAATCTGTAGCACGAATTGGTTTCCTACAACCAATGATGGGTATGTGAGTGCGGCACGAATGCAGATACCGTATAAGTTGGTGCAGAACATTCCGTTTAATCTTGGCAGGATTATGTTCCATCAGATTCGAAACATTGCAGCATCCACGAAGGCCACTAAGTCCAAATTCTTCCTCCCATTCCAATTTATGCTCATTTGGCTGATTGAGAGTCAACACCCTGTCTTACCCAAGGTTCAGTCTGCCTTTGCCAATGTTGCTCCTAGCGCACAACCAAAGAAGCACAAGACCAGGATGTCTGCATCATCCTCTAGCTCTCAGAAGATGCTTCTAAAAACGGTGTCAGCTCTGAGCATGGAGATGGTTGAAATGTGCAAGGAAGCATTAGCCAAAGGTATGACACTCGCATCTATACACTTAAGTGATCATATTCTGTTATTTTCTTAACATGATGTGCTGCTAAGCAGGGGGAGAAAATGATGATGATGAAGAGTTGAACGATTAAGGGGGAGCGTGAGATTAAGGGGGAGCATTGTAGTGCTTGTGCTGTCGTTTTTCTTTTTGACATATGGGCATTTATTTCATAACTCTTAAACTACCTCATTAGTTGTAATGGATTAAAATGTTTTGGGTTGATCAAGACTTTATATGATATTGGTTTAAGGATTAACAGAACACTAATAACACTAACAGCTAATAAGGTATATGGAAGTGTTTTTGTTGTGAATTTGTGGTCATCACAGCAACATGTATCTAGGCATCACATCAAGTCAAAAAAGGGGGAGATTGAAGATGCAAGAAGCTGAGGATCAGAATATCAGGAGATCGAAGATACTGCAGCTAAGCAACAGAAGGTCAGGATAGATCAACTGGCATCAATCGCGTGCTTGACACGTGAGACGAAGAAATGAAGATTCGTGTTGAAGATTTTTTAAGACATTTATTCAAGAAGATCTTCGAGAATCAAGGAATTCTGAGTATCAAGGAATTGGTAAGAAATCTTCGAGAATCAAGGAGCTGACAAGAAGATCTCCGTGATTCAAGGAATTGATGGGAAGTCGCCTATAAGAGCTTTGGAAGAAAGCAGTTTAGGGTTAGCACTTTTGGGAACTGAAAATGTTTTGTGAAAAAAAGAGTGTTAATACACATAGGTTAGATTAGACTTTGGTGTCATTCACAAAGAGTGAATTTTTGTAAGAAAAAATCAATTTTAATAAAGTCTGTTTGTTGAGCTTAAAATCAAGAGTGTGTAAGAGTGCGGATTTAACATCTACAATATTGAACTTTTTTGATCCTGCTTGTTGATCATTTAGTTTGCAAATAAGAGTTTAGCTTGATTGAATGATTGATAAAATGATTAATGTCATGAGAATGGGTTGATCTTAATTTGTGTTTCATACCTAGAATGAGCTTTATTGTCTTCTTGAACTTTATTAGTTTTTTGTGTTTCCTTTTAATCAAATTTCTAACCCAGAACACATTGCCTTAAATCCATTGTTTTTTGCCTTTTTATCGTTATGTTTTTGTTTAAGTATTTGTTCTAGTTGATTGTATTTAGTTCATTTTTATGGTTCTAGCTTAAGTTTGATTAAGATTTGGCTTGCTCTAGCTTAAGTTTGATTTTTATGGTTCTATTGTGTTTGTTCTAAATTTATCGGCTGGATATCTAGTTAATAAAGGGAAAGATGGTTGGAAAAGGGAACACAATTTCAGTTTTGAATGATCCACGAACATCAAATGTTCCCAAACCCTATCAGGGAAACGATCCAATTATCTACCTAGTTTTGACTATTGACAATATCATTGACCGTGAAAAAAATCTTATGAGAGCACCACTGGTAAAAAAATTATTGGCACAAGGTGGTGATGCATTACTTCTTGCAACTCCAATACCACATGGAGAGAAAATTGATCAGTTCGGATGGCACTTCAACAAGTCAAGAAAATATATAGTGAGATATGGCTACATGGTAAAAACTATGGATTCCTTAATTGATATGGGATGGCATGGGCTGAATATTCAGTAAATTATGCCTACAAAAATTAAGACATTTTATTTTGCATGATATCTTAGGTGTATTGATGTCAAGGCAAATCTAGCTTACACAGTGATTGATTGTGACATTGTGTGTAGTAGATGTGGCAATGAGATTGAGGATACAAATCATGTTCTATTTGAGTGTCCTCCAACATTTCAAATATGAGAATTATCAAACATCACATCTCTGATTTGTGTGTTCCCAGGATTGGGAATTTTCCCAAGTATAGATAATCTCTTCTGGAAGACTTCAAGGGAGGCAGCCATAAAGAGCTTCCCTCGGATTTTGGAGGATATTTGGAAGATTTGGAATGATAAAATATTTTCTAGTACTACAAGAGAGAACTTAATTTGGCAGAGCAAAAAAATGATGCATGGTTCTTAATTAAAGATGAAGATATTGAGGAGATTATCCCTCTCAGTGATGTCTCCCAGGCGATTTAGGATTTAGTGGCAAGATCATTGGCATTCATGAGATATCAATTTATCGATGTGTGGTGGAAGGATTATGCATGGGTGCTTGTGGAGTTCGGCGAAGCCTTTCCACCATCCATTATGAGTTTTAAGCCAGGTTATGGGCCATTGTGTGCATGATAAACTTATCGATATGGGAGGTGGAGTTCACATCATATTGCCCCAAATTAGTCAAGATGGTGGAGACTTCAGAGGACTGGTCAACAATTTTTCTAGAGTGTGCTCTTTTCATCTTATTCCTAGAATGGTTAACCATAGAGTTAATTCCCTCACCCGTTATATTAGAGGTTATGCTTGTGATTTCAACTATGGAGACACTCAACCACTTTTACGGCTTAAATGAAAAGTAGCATCAGTTTTGGTTGAAACAGAATGTATATATATAGTTACTGTATATTCAAAAATTTTGAAATTCATATATACTATACTTTTCTAAATTATTATATATCAAATTTTCTAAGTATAGAGACTTTACAAATGTGTTATATGATTATGAAATAACAATCAAATGCAGGGTTTTCTCTCTCCTATAAAAACTCTTAAAAAGGAGGAACTTCGGTTGAAGGATAAGTTTGGGAAGAGGTGATGATCGGAGGCTCTCACAACTTCGATGATGATGTCACTTTCTCCATCTTTTTCCTATGTCTTACTACTTGGTTTGGTTTAGGCCACTTGGTTTAGTTAGGATTAATTTGGCTATTCTTGGTTTAGTTATTTCCCTTGGTTTGAGTATTTATCTTTGCCGGTTCGATTTGTTGTTGTCCATCCCGGAGAGTTTGACATATCAGAGTTCAGGTTATTCTGCTCTTTGTCCGTATTTCGAGAAGTTGATAGAGCTCTAGTCTTTCTAAGGGTTTTGTTGAGACGTAACCATGCATACTTCATCAATCATCTATGTTCTCTTTCGACTATGTCATTGTCGGAAGATAGTGAGATTCATTTCTTATGCATCAAGTTGCTATTAGAGATTTTGTCATTCATTTTGCTCGTGTTTGCTTTATAGAGACTTAACTCATCTGAGTCGTGATAGTTAATATCGACTCTTTTTCCTTTTAAATTTTTTCAAAATTATTTTCTGGTTTTCATTTCCAGCAACTCCCCTCTTTTAGGCATTAAGTTACGAAAAATATTTTAATTTTCAGTCGACTTTAGTATTTTATTTTGTAATTTTAGAATGGTCTAAACTAGTCTAAAAAGATTAGTTAATTACAGTTCTTGTTCAAAAATATTGAAATTACAAATTTAATCTTTCAATGTCAAATAAGGCAATCTTACCCTTTTTCATTTGAAAAGAAAAAAATATTACAAAACTATCATTAATGAGTAATTCCACGTCAGTCGTGCGTAAAACGAGAAAAAGTATGTAGGTTTTGGTATGTTATGTAGGTTTTGCTACATGTTATGTAGGTTTTGGAATGTTATGTAGGTTTTGGTATGTTATGTAGGTTTTGATTCACATTATGTAGGTTTTACTACACGTCATGTAGATTTTGCTACATGTTATATAGGTTTTGTTATGTACTATTATGTAGGTTTGTGACACGTTATGTAGATTTGTGACATGTAATGTAGGTTTCTGACACGTTATGTAGGTTTGTGAAATGATATGTAGGTTTTGGTGTGATATGTAGGTTTTGTAATGTTATGTAGGTTTTGGTTCACATTATGTAGGTTTTTGGTAATTTATGTAGGTTTTGATTCACGTTGTGTAGGTTTTGGTATGTTATGTAGGTTTTACCACACGTTATGTAGGTTTTGGTATGTTATGTAGGTTTCGATTCACGTTATTTACATTTTGCTACATGTTATGGAGGTTTTGATTCACATTATGTAGGTTTTGCTACACGTTGTGAAGGTTTTGATATGTATTGTTATGTAATTTTGTGACACATTATGTAAGTTTGTGACATGTAATGTAGGTTTGTGATACGTTATATAGGTTTGTGACATGATATGTAGGTTTTGGTATGATATGTAGGTTTTGGTTCACTTTATGTAGGTTTTGGTAATTTATATAGGTTTTTGATACACGTTGTGTAGGTTTTGGTATGTTATGTAGGTTTTGCCACGCGTTATATAGGTTTTGGTATGTTTTGTAGGTTTTTCGTCACTATTCATCATCTTCAACCTAACTTTTTGAAAATTTTAAAGTTTTCAAAATTGACTCATTAACCTTGTAATTTTGTGCTTAAATTAAGATACACAACCAATATTCCACACAACGCAACTCAATTCACTCAACAAAAACCTCATATTCGAGTTATATAGAAAATACCCAATTTGAAATAACTTCTATGAAAATGGAGTTAATGAATTCATACCTTGGAGTAGAGATGAAGATGAGTATAGAGTACCTAAAACTTCAAGAAATAGACACAAAAGCACAACAAAAACTAGAAAAAATCATTATTGTTTCTTCTTCGTCGAAGAAGAATAAGAAACAAATATTCTTTTTAGATTATTTTTAAGAATTAAATCTAAATGGCATTCTAGTAATAAAATTATGCTTTTAAAAAATACAAGTATTTCATCCTTTTTCAGAGTACATAATTTCCAAAAGATTATTCTAGTAATTAACATATTTATTGAATTATTCTAGTCATTCTTTCTTTTGGAGTAGTAAATTTCATTAATATAATTTCTCTCCGAAAAAAACTTTACAAATTTATCATCTTTCTAAACTAATATAAATCTATAAAAGTCATATTTAGCATAATTGAACCTTCCTATCTTTTATTATTATTACAAGAGAAAAAACTAGATCTCAGGCTTCGTGAAGTAAGATTTTCAGATCCACCACCGGGGTCGACGGTTGGTGACTCCGATAACGCCAATTTCAACCCTCTCATATTGGCTTTGTTCGAGAGGAATTCATGAGATTTTTCGGAAGAGAATCTTCAGTTGGTAGCCATGGTTTCCGATGGTGTGATCTTTTTCGGTAGACTCTCCTTTCATCTTTACTTTTTTCGCCTAGTTTTTTAGATATTTGGATTTGTTAGTTTGGTTAAAATTAATGAAGGTTATTAAGTCTTGATTAGTTAGATTGGCTCTTTCCCGTAAATTCTTATGGTATCTAGTCCAGTTTAATTTATTATGGTTCTCGTCCGAGTTTGGTTTTCTTCAGTCTATGATTGTTTCATTCCTAATCTCTATTCCAAAACTTAGATAGAAGTCTAATCTTTTATGGCCCCTGTTAGGCATTTATTTGGTCAACTTTGTCTTTTATGGGCAATTGTCATATATTTCGTCCTTTCTGGAATGTACTGTGGGACACCGTTGTAGAAGTTTTGTTTTGCAGTTAATAAGATACACCATATCCGCTATATGAGAATTTGTTGCCCACTCATTCAGTTTCTATGTAGATACTTCAATTTACGGGTTTAGGATATTTTTCTTACGATTTTTTCAAAAGAAGTCTCCTCATTAGTCTTTTCTTAAATTCAATTGTTTGCTTCTCTTATTTGGTTTTTTTATTGGACATTTCATCGATTTTTTAATTATGTAATCATGTTGTATTTTTACTTGTTTTATTAATCCAAAATGCATACGAAAGAAAAAAAAAAACTAACATCAAATATGATTTTGTTATTGAGATATTTTAAGTAAAAAAAAAAGTGAATCATAGACCATTTGCAATGGGAATTTCTCATCAAAAAACTAACACTAAAATATTAAATAATAATATTTTATTGAAAGAATTTCTTTAAAAAGTAAAAATGTCTTCTATTTTAATAGAATATATGCGAAAGTTTTTAAGATTTAGAAAAACTTTTTATAATAAAAAATATTTAAGATTACGTAATATACTAAAACTTTTAAGAATTAGTTAGCATCCAACTACAATTGAAAATAAATAAAACAAATTTGTGTCCCCAAGACAATGAAAGCTCAAAAGTACTTAAATTCTTCTTAGAGCCTGTTTCATCTCCACTCTCTTCTTCATATACACAACAGCACACAGACACACTTTAATCCATTTCTTCTCTCTCTTCTTCTCTCTTTCATAAAATAAGAGACAGAATCAGAGATGAAATAATAAGAAAGCAACCTAATCTTCAGCTTTCCAAAACCCAGATCGGTTACTCTCGTCCTTCTTCTTCACAATTTAATCTTTTGGATTTTCAAGACGAACAAAAGAAAAAGACTTTGTTGTTTTAAGAAACAACCTAACGAAAACCAAGTTGGGAAATTTTCATTTCATTTCCGAAAAAGAAGAAAAATGAGAGATTTTGTGTCATGTTTTAGTGAGAACTCAATAAACGTGACACATCCATTATCATCATTATCATTATCATCTTCATCATCATCTTCATGTTCAAAGTTCAGCACCAACAACGCTTGTATGTCACCATCACTCATACCATCAATACAAACCACCACTACAAGCATCTACAGAATCACTTTATCGGAGCATCTCATCATCAAAGTCACTTGGTGTAATCCACACAGCAACAATGGTTTAAGCATCTCTGTTTCCTCTCCTGACCAAAACCCATCAACTTCATTAAAGCTCAATACTTCTTCTCGTTTATTCCGCAAGAAGAAAGGTAACAAATCTGTCGACTCCGATCTCGGTAAAATCGAGGTCTTTTGGGATCTTTCTTCTGCTAAATACGATACGAATCTTTGTGGTCCTGAACCCGTCAATGGCTTGTACGTTATTGTCCTCGTTGATGCTCAATTAGGTCTCCTTCTCGGAGATTCCTCTGAAGAAACTCTCCGTAAAAAGGGTTTCTCCGGCGATATTGGTTTCGATTTCTCTCTGGTTTCTCGACAAGAATACTTCTCCGGGAACAACACGTTTTACTCAACTACAGCTAAATTCATTGAAACAGGAGATTCACACGAAATCGTTATCAGATGTAACAAAGAAACAGAGGGTCTGAAACAGAGCAACCATCATCATCATCATCATCATTCTGTTCTTTCGGTTTGTATTGATAAGAAGACAGTGATAAAAGTGAAGAGACTACAATGGAATTTCAGAGGGAATCAGACGATATTTCTTGATGGATTGGTTGTAGATCTGATGTGGGATGTTCATGATTGGTTCTTTAGTAATCCAGGAGGATATGGAGGAAGAGCTGTGTTCATGTTTAGGACAAGGAATGGTTTAGACAGTAGCAGGTTTTGGTTCGAAGAAAAGATATTTAAGAAAGAAGAACAAGACAAGCTTGACTTCTCTCTCCTCATTTACGCCTGTAAGACTTAGAAGAAGAACAAGACAAGCTTGACTTCTCTCTCCTCATTTACGCCTGTAAGACTTAGAAACCAAAAAATAAAACAAATACTCAATTTTCTTTTTTTTTGAGATTTACAAGAAAGAGTGATTGATTGATTGATTGATTCTGTTTTAATATTTGAGATGGATTTTGTTTTAGGAGTATAGATTCAATTTCTTACATTCTTTCTCTTTTTTGAATTTTTATTTTATATTGAGAAGTTCCAAAATATGAATTTCTTATTAGGAGTTCTAAACGCTCTTAGGGAGTTCTTGTTTTTTTGTTTTTTGTAATTTGTTTTTTTTTTTCAACTCAATGCCATTACCTAATCTTAAATTAAAAGTCATATGTTGAGAAAAACATATTGATGATTATGACTAAAGCAAATATTTTGTTTGGCAAGATCTATGATATTTATGATTATGTAGGCTCTTCAACAATTTAACATAAATGTTTGAAGCTGTTAGTGAGAATGGTTATGGCAGAAGAATTGAAGATTGAAATAAGAGGAAGAGAATTAATTGAGGGCATATGTGCACGCCTATAAAGATATGTATGAAGCTTCTTCAATGTACAAAAAGTATTAAAAAAAAAACTGGAATCTACACATAGTTTTCTCTTAATTTAATGAAGAAATATGTCTAAAA
>JAKUCM010008772.1:0-24520 GCA_023374145.1 Lepidium sativum | reverse complement strand
AATGAATTCTGGATTTCTATGGTTGAGGAAGTCAGGAAAATGCCTCAGTCAGAAAAATCCATTCTCAAGAAACGATGTCTCTTAGCGGAAACAATTACAGACGAATGATTGAACCGCTCGACATTGCTGAACATTACCGAGATTCGAACCTCCATCGTCCGACAGAGTATCAAACCTTGGGAAGGTCTGAACACTATCATTTGCTTGAGAAATGGTTTAAGGCAGAAAATAAACAATCTTTTAGATGCAAACACAGAGATTTAAGTGAACTTTTGATGTTTGATTCCTGTTTTTGGGCTGAAGTTGAGGAATCATTGATTGTACTCAATCAGCTAAGGACAACCGATGGAATGACACACGACGAAAGAAAAGTATTGATCGGAAAACTTGCGAGGTTTGAGAAATACGTATGGGCAATGATCAGAAAACGTGAGGTTTCACCGGAGATTTTCTGGGAGAAGAGCAGTTTCATGAGGTGGTGGGAATTGTACAAAAATATCAAAATCTTTGATTCTTCATCTTCAGATTTTACTGTGTTTATGAATGTTAGGAAGTATGAGAGTTATGGTCAGTCAATAATGAACTAAAGTTATTCCATAGTTCCATTTCAGTTTAGGTAATGTCTTTTTCCGTATGTGTAATTGCTACTGTTAATTTCCTTGGAACGTAACTATAACTTTTTGGAACTTCGTTACCTATTTCTTCTTATTTCCCAAAAGAAAAAAGAAAAAGCTGAAGGAACCAGTCAAATTTGTGGGTCTATCATTGTGATAGTGACAAAAGCTATTATGATATGTTTTTCTTAGAGTACTGACGAAGTTTCTTTTGTTGTTTGAGAAAATATTTCCGGAAAACAGATTTTTTTTTTATATCCTAATCAGTACTGTGTTAAAACTGATTAAAATATAATAACACTATTATGACAATTGGGAATATTTACTCAAACTATGCATCAATGTTAAAATTAGCAAGTATACTATATGATTGTGGTAAAACATACTTGTACTATTGCAAAATTAAAATTATATAACCATAATATTAACATGTGTTATTCATATGTGATTTTATGATTTTTATTTTTTATATATAATCAAAAAATTATGTTCATGTTAACAAATTTTTTTAAAAAATCTCAGGTTTATGTAAATTTAGAAACATAACGTGAGATATATTGTTAAGTTTGTGAATATGAAATGATCTTTTTATTTGAAAACATGATGAAAGAAAATGTTCGTTTTCATTTTAGATATGCGATATTTTAGTTTTGGAAAACTCATATATATATATGTAGGATTTTGAGATATATTTTAAAATTTTATTAATTTAAAAGATTGATTATATTACTTAGCTATGGGCATAAAACTGCACCAGAATACCTTTACTGCTATCATATTTATTGTTTCAAATTTTGTATTTTCTTAATTAAATATGAGGATATTTATTTCTGCAAACTAAACTTAAAACAATTTTGTTGATGGAGTTGATAAAAATGCGAATGAAAAGATAGTATTATATAATTTTTATTGAAAATTGTAATTTATTAACTGGATTGTATAAAAATATTTTAATATGATTAGGATTTTTGATAACTTATTATTATTATATATATATATATCTAATAAAGTACAATTTATTTTCGTTTCCAAGCAACGTAGGTACATAAACTGATTTTAACACGTATGCATAGTTCAAAAATGAAAACTTATTTTTATAATTCATTAAATTAATTTATCCCTTAGATTAAGAGGTCGATTGTCAAAGTATGAATAAATATTACATTAGTATGGGTATGTTTTAACACATTCATATAATATTGATCAAATTTAACAGGAATGTGTATTTTAAGTATTATTTACCACGGTTATATAGTATGTATACTGATTTTAACAAGAATACATACTTTGGATATAGAAAACATGTTTTCCATATAATATCATAGACAACTTCTATTACCGGTTTAAAGAAAGAAAAAAAAGATTTACATATTAACTGATTTTTTTGGTAGTTTTTTAACAAGAGGTGACAACAATTTACATTTAAGTTATGTCTTCTTCTTTTTCTCTCAACGTCAACACTTAATGAACCCACAATCATTATAATTTTTATCTAATATTAGTTATTACAAGAGTTTTCAACTAATTTGGGACAATAGAAAAGAGCTTCTGGTCATAACTCTCCCGAAGGAAAGAGATTCAAGAGCTATTCTATCCGCCACTTCATTTGCCTACCTATTTCTATAGCTAAACATAAACAATTAATATTCATAGTCCATTGGATCATAGGCCATTTAAGTTATGTCATTCAATTCGACGTTTTTTTGGTTTAGTAATTTTACCCCGGGTTAGGCTCGGGTTTTATATTAAAATTATGTTTATATTGTTTGTCTAAATATCTAAGAAGAAAGATTTAGTGTACGACGTAAAAATAATATATTAAGTTTGAGCATATATTTGGAGAAATCGTTGTCTATAAATTCTATCAACTGTCTATTTTACATTTATTGTTATTAATATTACTCTGTTCATTTCTTTGATATGAGACGATAAAACATAAAAGATATCTGCAAGTGTTCACGCCTGAAGAGATCTCCAACATACAAATTGTACTTGATTATTATGTTGGCAATGCTCACTCTTTGATTTTCTTTAAACTCATTTAATCTTTCATGATTTGAAACTGAAGTCAATTGTCTTTCATTGAGCTTTATGTTTAATTTTTTTAAGTTTTCAAATTTTCTATATCTAAAGAAACTAAACTAATTTTCAAGAAAGGAAATGCGCCGAATGTTCCCGCACTTACCTCAACAGTATTCTCAAAGACCTTTCGGAGTATAAGATCACCTTATGTGAAATGTCTTCCTCTGATTTTTTTGTTATTGTACTTGGCCGCTTGTTGTTGGTAATTTTGCACTCGAAATAGTGCATCATCGCGGGTTTCCTCTAACTCGTCCAAACTAGTTTTCATTGCTTGCTTATTAGAGTTGTCACTTGTTGCAAACTCGGTTCTTCGCAAAGTCAGTATGCTTGCCTCGGCATGAGCAACATCCACCATTCCACGAGATAATTAGAAAGGAGTTTATTCCCGCAGATCTTCTTGGAGTAATCCGATGGAACCAAAGTACTCCATCTAATTTTTCTGCCCTACTTCCTTTCTTTTCAGTTATACGCTTCCTCAAGCCATCCATTATTTTCTTATTTGTGGCTTCAGCCTGCTTGTTACCTTGCAGGTTACACAGGTGTTGATTTGCTAATTGAGATATTCCACTTTGCGCAGAAAGTTTCAAATTTTGCCAAGATAAACTGAAAACCTTTATCAGTGACGATTTAATGGAGCAAACCATAACGGCAAATGTTCTTCCAAACAAATTTGACTAAAGTTCACGATAAATCAATTAAAAAAATTGATTTAATTATTAAGTTAACTAAAGTTCACGATAAATCAATAAAAGTTTTACGTTCAAAGTTTTTTTCTGACATTATATAATTAAGTGACTGAACTAAATAAAATTTTGAAAATTGTGTTTATTAACGGGCTTGACAAACAAGTTTCATATACGGAAATTAACAGTTAATAATTTCTAGTTAACGAATGTTTCCTAAGGAAGGGATGCAGTTTAATGGGAAGGTTATTGAACCCTGCTTGTCAGAGAATGTCAGATTTTATCCACGACATGCCGAGGTTATGGAGAACTAATGGTCGATGCCGTGGGTTTGCGTTATCTAATGAATGATTTCAGTTCATCTTCGATTCAGAAACAGATTTGCAAGATGTTTTGAATGCTGGTCTGTGGACGTATGAAGATTGGTGTGTGGTAATCCAACGATGGGAAGAAAAACAGCATGCAGATTTTCTGCAACTTTTGCCGGTCTAGGTGAGACTACGGGATATACCATTAGACTGTTATGACACCGTGGTACTAACCGAGATGGCTGGTTTTTTGGGACATGTTAAAGAGTTGTTTTTTGATCCGAAGAAGCCTCAAAGCAAAGGTTTTTTTCGGGCCAAAGTGTTGTTTGACGTGACAATACCTTTAAAGAATTTTAAGGATTTTGAGCTTCCTTCAGGTGAGACTTTTATGATTAACTTCGAGTATGAAAAAGTAAGGAAGAGGTGCTACCAATGCCAGAGACTAACTCATGATAAGCCTAGATATCTGTTCAACCCAAATAAGCGGCAAAATGTTGCTATGGTGGGGAAAGAACTGCTGCTACAACCTCGAGTGTACAAGCTCAACAAAGATGATCCTCTTTATGGAGTGTTAACTGCTGATGATGTGAATGAGATAATAAGATAAAGTAAAGAAAAGCTTTCAATGGAGTCAAGATAATAATGAATAAGGAGTTGAAATAAAATGTGGTTGTAAGATAAAGTAAGGAGTTGAATTTGTTTGTGGTTTGTATTGTAAGATA
This sequence comes from Lepidium sativum, assembly GCA_023374145.1. Classification (NCBI taxonomy): domain Eukaryota; kingdom Viridiplantae; phylum Streptophyta; class Magnoliopsida; order Brassicales; family Brassicaceae; genus Lepidium; species Lepidium sativum. Next base: position 20,111 of record JAKUCM010008772.1, on the reverse strand, counting down.
GTGCGTAAAAATCTAAAGAATATTGATGAGATGTATGTCTGATGCGAAGCTACCTCGAATAATTAGACTTCGAAGTCATGTTTGGAGTCTTGAGAAAGAGCCGCATAGCCAAAGATCTTTCCTAAGTTTGGAAAAAACCTCTGATAATATCATCAGATGTTAATAAGGAGAAGGGACTGGTCTTTGATTTTTCTGGTGCTAAACAGTAGATTACGATTGTTGAACATATGCATGATTCTCCTTGCAAGAATAAGTCGGTGGCCTTAATTGAAGCAAAGAAGAAGTCCATAGCTGAACCCTTCTTGTTTCACGCTGTGAAAGATACTGATAGCTCTACGGTGTTAAAATCACATTTTGATGATGATGAATCTTCCGGGGCTGATCAGTTGTATCATAGGTACCGTAAGTGGCTTAGTAAATGGAAACAGCAACAGCTGAAAAGGAAGACAGTGATGGTATACAAAGTGAAGCAACCGGCTCACGAAGATGCAGACACTACTCCTAAAAGAAACACTACAAGAAAAATACATGAAAACCGACGACAATTCCGACAGGCAAATTGCCATCAGAAAAGAACCGACAAACTCCCGACAAAAGATGATGGAAATTCATGATACGTTGAACATCGTCGGAAACTTAGGTTTGTCAGTGACCGTTGGTTATAACACCAACAAAACCCGACAAAAATTACACTGATTTTAATTACGAAAAGATTTAATTACATAAACAACGGGAACCGACAGGTGTTGTTTATTATTTATCGCATATGTAATTAAAAATTAAAAATATTACTAAAGTATAACCCGTCAGTTATGTAGCCGCGGGAATCGACATGTCTATGAAAGTGATTAAAACATGTGTTGCCTGAGACGTCACTGTTTATAACCAAAAATTAGATGGGCATGGGAAGCCATCGGATTCCATCGGTAATTTCCTCTATATAAATTTTTGAGTTACAGTTCTCTCTCTCACTCTCCTTTGTTCATATAAAACTCGAATTTGCTTTTGGATGGATGGTCCACGTATCGATGAAGCAACTGAGGAACTAACAAGAGAGTATGTTGTCGGGTTGAAAAGATTCTTTGAATTTGTGGCGTATCAGAGTTTACCCCTCGAAACAGGTACGATGTATTGTCTGTGTATAAAATGTTAGAATATGAAATATATCCCTGTTAAAAACGTATGCAACCATATTTACCATATTTACTGTAGACGTTTTTTCTCGAGTTACAAAATACGGTATTTCCATGGAGAAGATGGTTCGAATGTTAACTTATGAAGTTATAGCGGAGTTGGTAATGCTGGTATAGGTGAAGAATTAGGAAACATGATAGACGAGGAAGTAGATGGTAATCTTGGCAGTAGCGGTTTAGGTGGTTATAATATTGATATTGCACTTCCGGTGAAAAACAATGATGGTATGTTGCCAATGGTTAGCGATGCATTTAGGGAGTATGTTCTGGTTTTCCCTAAGGGTAGAAATATGGGTGAAGAACCAAATGTTGATGAACAAATCTTTTTTAGTATGTTAGATGCAGCGAAGAACTTGTTGTATAGTGGTTACAGTGATGACATGTCACCATTGTCAACCACAGTTGAATTGATGAATATCAAAATCGATTATAATTTACCGGAGAGCTGTCTCGACGCATTTGCTGGTCACGTCAGAAACCTTCCTGCGGACAACACATATGTGGCATCGTTTAAGGAAATTCAGAAATTAGTTGCCGGTCTAGGATTACTATATCAAATGATAGATGTGTGCGATGACAATTGTATGATATTTTGGAGAGAGGATGTGAACGAGATTTGTTGTCGTTTTTGTCGTAAACCTTGATTCCAGGATACAAGTGGGAGGAATCGGGTCCCACACAAGAGGATGTGGTATTTGCCATTAGCGGACAGGCTTACGCGGTTATATCAGTTAGAGCGCACAACTGGGCCAATGAGATTACATGCAGAACATAATTCAGCCGGTGAGATTATTCACCCTTCAGATGCAAAGACATGGAAAAATTTACAATGAGTATATACAAACTTTGCATATGAAACAAAAAATGTATATCTTGGGCTTTCTACAGATGGGTATACAGTGTTACAATCACCGTGCTTAGTTTGGCCAGTGATTGTAACACTGTATAATCTACCACCAGCGTTATGTTTGAAGGCAGAGTTCTTATTTTTAGCAGTTCTAATACCAGGGCCCGATCATCCATGGAAATCGCTAGTATTTATACAGCCGCTTATTTTACGAATTGAATCAGCTATGGGAGAGTGGTACCAAAGTGTATGATGTTTCTGCAACTCAAAACTTCCAGATGAAAGCGATGTTGATGTGGACTATTAGTAATTTCCCAGCTTATGGCATGCTATCAAGTTGGTCCATTCATGGAGACCAAAAACTCCATTAATTCCGTTACTAATATTCAGAACTCGTTAGCCTATGATAATTTGCATGTAGTGGAACCTGATGGATTGAGTGGAGGACTGGCCTTGATGAAGAAATCATCTGAAAGTTTGGTACTATTGTTCTCCAATAAAAACATCATTGATACAGAAATCACGTTGGGTTCGTTGGAAATTTGATCACTTTCGTATATGGAGAACCTAATAGATCGTAGAGGCAGAGACTTCGGGATGAACTCATTGCTACTGAGTGTAATAAGAATGAGATACTACATAACTTGGAAAAGCTAGGTGGCCCTCCAAGACCAAAAAGCACGTATATTCCTTTCAGAAGTATGATTGTGGATTGTTGTTTGAGAGAAGTCTCCCACAGTGGTAACATGTTGTCTTGGGCAGGAACAAGGAACAATATGTACATCCAAAGCAGACTAGAAAGGGTATTGGGGAACACAGAATGGTTGCAGATTTGCCAGCAAGCTCACGCTAGATATTTGGAAAGTGTTTGATTGGATCATAGGCCGATAATAATTAGCCTCATGCAACGATGGTCAACTAAGACTGGTTGTTTCATATTTGATAAATGATGGCTCTCTAAATCCAAAGTTAAAGAGATCATTTCTGCAAGGTGGAACGGGAACAGTGATAGAGGGAAACGATTATCTCTATCTATTGTAAGAGTGATGTTCACACAAACAACATCCTTACCTCACTCGTCGAAGGAATCGCCACAGAATCAACCTTCAAACGACATGAATACCTTTGTAAAGAATGAGCTAAGAAGAAACTTCAACTTTTCATTATTGATCTCAATGAATCGTACTTACAGAGTTTATAAAAGAATTCGTTTAACAACCAACTAACTAGCCGTTACTCTAACAAACTCTTAACAACTTCTCTTCCTATATCAAATCCTTCCCCTTCGAAGAAACCTTGACCTCAAGGTTTAAAAGCTGGGTACTTCTTCTGTAAATCAAACAGCAGCTCCCAAGTTGCTTCTTCCACAGCTTCGTTTGCCCACTTGACTAACACCTTAGTAGTTGCACGCCCTTGTCTATGAACTAGCTTTCTTTCGAGAATCAGCTCGGGTTCTTTAACTAAAACATCGACCTGAACAGACGGCAACTGCGTGGTGACTGTGACATTTCCCACCATTTCTTTCAATTACGAAACATGAAAAACAGGGTGAATCTCTGTTGTGGAAAGTAATTCCAGCTTATAAGCTACTGCACCACACTTGTCAATGATCTTATAAGGACCATAATACTTCGGTGAGAGCTTGTGATTACTCCTTATGATTAATGACTTTTGTCTGTAAGGCTGCAATTTGACAAACACCAAATCACCAATCTCAAAGCTCCTTTCTGTTCTGTGAAGGTCGGCATTCTGTTTCATCCTATGTTGTGCACGTAATAGATGAAATTTCAATATTAGTATCATGTTCTCTCTTTCCTGCAATGTTCTTGCAACGACTGCAACTTTAGATTCTCCTGGAAGGTACGGCAAATGAATTGGGGGTGGTTGGCTATATACTGCTTCAAACGGTGTGATGTGAATTGCTGTATGAAAATTGGTATTATACCAATATTCTGCTAAGGGAATCCACTTGGACCACAAGTGAGGTCTGTCACTGTACATACAACGGAGGTATGTTTCCAAGCATCGATTTACAACTTCGGACTGTCCATCACTTTGCGGGTGGTATGCTGTCGAAAAGTTCAAACCCACTCCTTGAAGTGTGAACAATTCTTTCCAAAACTCACTAACAAACACTGTATCTCTATCACTGATGATTGTTTTTGGCAGTCTATGTAGTCTAAATATATTATCCAGAAAGACTTGAGCTACTGTCAATGCAGTATATGGATGTGCCAAAGTCATAAAATGAGCAGCTTTAGATAACCTATCCACCACCACTAAAATGACAGACTTACCAAAGGATATAGGTAAACCTTCGATGAAATCCATAGAGATGTCTGTCCAGATGTTCTCAGGAATGGGTAATGGTTGAATAAGGCCTGGGGATGCTGCATTATCATATTTACAAGTCTGACAAATCCTGCAGCTTCGTATGAAATTATGCACATCTTTTGTTAAGCCCTTATAGTAAAACAGACTCTTAACCCGCTGCACTGTAACATCTCTTCCAGAATGGCCACCAATACCCGAGCTATGCAGCCACGACAAGATCTTGTTTCTCAGTAGCACACTAACAGGTACTGCAATCTTGCTTTTCCTTCTCAGAATATTTTGCACCCAAGTGTAGTGCTTCTTGGCATTAGGATTACTTTTCAGCTGATCAATGAGTTGTTCCATCTCTCTGTCTTGCGAGTAAGCTTCTTGAATTTCTTTCATTAAATCGCATTCAAGGACTGACATTGACATGTGCAAGACCTCAGCTCCTTCAACTTTTGATAAGGCATCCGCAGCCACATTATCTTTTCCTTGCCGATACTGTATTTCATAATCGAATTCTAAAAGTTTAGGGAGCCATTGTTGTTGAATGGGGGTGTTTAGCCTTTGTTCTAACAAATACTTGAGGCTTCTTTGGTCCGTTTTGATTACAAAATGTATTGTAATCAAATAATGCCTCCACTTCTGGACAGCAAAGACCACTGCCAATAATTCTTTCTCATATATAGAAAGATGCAGTTGCTTCCCTTTCAAATGTGTGCTGATATAAGCCAACGGGTGTCCTTCCTGCATCAAGACAGCTCCTATCCCCATTCCACTTGCGTCAGTCTCAACCACAAACGTTTTATCGAATCTAGGTAAGGCTAATACTGGTGCTTCGCAGAGTGCTTTCTTTAATGAATCAAATGCTTGCTGAGCTTCTTCCGACCAAACAAGCAACTCTTTCTTAGTCATTGCTGTCAAAGATCTTGCAATAGTTCCAAAATTCTTTACAAAGCGTCTGTAGTAGCCTGCAACACCTAAGAATCCGCGAAGTTGTTTCAAGTTACTAGGTACGGGCCACTCTAGCACCGCCTTGACTTTACTCGGATCCGTGGAAATGCCTGCAGCTTCGATAAAATGCCCCAAATATTCAACCTTTTCCACCGCAAAAGAACACTTGCTTTCCTTAGCAAACAAGCTATTCAGCCTCATAACCTCAAAGACATCACTGAGATGTTGTAAATGCTGTTCCATAGAACTGCTGTAAACCAAAATTTCATTAAAAAAAACTAAGACTGACCTCCTTAGAAATTTTCTGAAAACTGTGTTCATGAGGTTCTGAAAGGTGGCTGGTGCGTTTGTAAGGCCAAATGGCATTACGAGGTACTCGTAATGGCCACTATGGGTTTTAAAAGCGGTCTTTGAAATGTCCTCCACCTCCATCCTGACCTGGTGGTACCCTGCTCTCAAATCTATCTTTGAGTAAACCACTGAGCCCCCTAACTCATCCATCAAATCCTCAATCAGAGGTATAGGGAAACGATCCTTAATTGTCTTCTCATTAAGGCCCCTATAGTCTACACACAGCCGCCAACTGCCATCTTTTTTTTTAACCAAGACTACAGGAGATGCATACAGACTTGCACTTGTTTGAATTGTTCCTTCTTTAAGCAAATCCTGAACCAACCTGTCAATTTCGTTCTTTTGATGAACCGCATAACGATATGGTCTTTGATTTACTGGATTGGATCCTTCCAAAAGAGGTATCGTATGGTTATGGTTAGCCCTTAGCGGTGGTAACTCTCTAGGTTCACTGAAATTGTCTGCATATTCTTGTATTAACTTTCGAATACCCAATACACCAAAAAGCTCACTAACTCCACCTCTTACTGAACACTCCATAACCCTGTTCTCTTCCTGAAAATCCATGGCAAAGATCATAGATAGTTGTGGTTCATACTCTTTGATCTTATTAAGCCTTGCAGCTTTTATGCTTCTGACAGACCCCGGTTTAATGCCATTCAAGGTCACACGCTTAAAACTTGTATTGAACTGCATCACCAACTTCTGAAAATCCCAAGTGATAGGTCCGAGTGTGCTCAACCATTGGACCCCTAAAACCATGTCACAGTTCCCCAAAGCGATCACCATGAAGTCAGCCTGGAACTCATGTGTCTGGAAGTTCCATTTAACCATCTCCACTCTCCCTAGTACGTTCAGTTGACCACCATCAGCTACAGAAACCTTGGCTAAGACTGGTGGTAGAATCTGGCACCCCAGCCTTTCCGCCACTCTTATGTCCATGAAATTGTGAGTTGACCCTGAATCAATGAGTATGAACACTGCCCTTTTTCCATGGACTCCTTTCACCTTCATTGTGGAGTAGCTAGCAGTACTTGCCACTGCATTCACTGAAATGTGAGCTAGATCTCCCATCACCTCTGCTTCCTCCAAGCAATCACGAAATTCCTCCTCTGGTTCTTCTACTTCATTACTTGTCAGCATATACAACTGAGCCTTCTTATGTTTCAAGTAGTGACCCGGTGTAAACTTCTCATCACAATAGTAGCATAAGCCCTTAGATCTTCGATCACTCATCTCCTGAGGTGATAAAAACTTCCTAGGTTGAATCAGAGGGCCCTTTGCTGTATCTGTGATAGATTGTACATTAGTCTTGGCTTCTACTTCTCTTTTGTAGTTTAAACCACCCTTGTTTATAAGCGCCTTACTTCCCATGCTTTGTGGCTGCCCTATCATTTGAGGGTGAGCCTTTTCATAAAGCCTCCCCAACACAAAACATTGCCTCACTGAACTTGGTTGAAACATTCGCACATGCATCTGCGTGTCTCTCCTCAACCCTGCAAGGTATACGCTCATAAGGTATGATTCACTCAAATTAACCTTCGTCCTTATCAATTCAAATTTCTCATGGTACTCCTTGATACCCTCAGTTTCTTGCAACAACTTCAACTCTGCCATGGGATCTTCCAATACCTCCTCAAAACGTTCTTTTAATACCCCAACATAAGCTTCCCAACTGTGAACCAATTGCGAACCATGACCCGATTGCATCAATGCTTGATGCCAAGTCGATGCTACTCCATCAAAATGAATTGAAGCAATACCAACCTTCAAATCCACGGGTGTGTTATCGATTGCAAAGAATTGTTCAACCTTCGATAACCATTCCGAAATTCTATCCCCTCCAAACAGCAGAAATTCTAATCTTCCTACCCTCGTCATTCCAGAATAGAAGGAATTAGTACCTTGTTTGGCCGCTCGTGAATTATCCATTGCCAGTGGACTGAGCTCCGATGGTATCGTTCCCTTCAAATTTGAACTTCGCGGGAGCTGGATCATATCCTCATTCTTCTTCTCCGACTTCTCAGCGATGATCCGGATGGCCTCAAACATATCCGCTATGCTCTTGTCAATTTTCTCATTTTGTTCCGTCAATGAACCCGCAATCTTCTCCAATCTCGCGTCAATTACCTCCGTCGTCTCTCGAACCACCGCCTCCTTCAGCTGTTGGTGAGCTCGAGTTTCCGCCATACTTTTCCGAGGAAGAAGACAGCTCTGATACCTTTGATAGAGGGAAACGATTATCTCTATCTATTGTAAGAGTGATGTTCACACAAACAACATCCTTACCTCACTCGTCGAAGGAATCGCCACAGAATCAACCTTCAAACGACATGAATACCTTTGTAAAGAATGAGCTAAGAAGAAACTTCAACTTTTCATTATTGATCTCAATGAATCGTACTTACAGAGTTTATAAAAGAATTCGTTTAACAACCAACTAACTAGCCGTTACTCTAACAAACTCTTAACAACTTCTCTTCCTATATCAAACAGAGAAGCATATTCAACTAGTCTTGTTGCTAAAATTGCAGACTGTCTAAAAGTCTTATCTAGGTGGAAAAGGAATATTGAATGTAATTCCAAAGTGAAGATCCAGAAACTAAAGAGCAACTCGATACCGAAGGAAGTAAACTTCGACCATATGAATCTTTGATACTCAATATTAAAAGCAGATTGTCCCAAGAATATCGCAAAGAAGAACCGTTTTGGAAACAAAGATGTCTAGAAAATTAGTTACGTGACGGCGACCTGAATACAAAATTCTTTCACAAAAGTGTTCAAAGAAGACAAGCACAGAATAACATCTCCGTTTTGCTCAATGATGTCGGGATAAAACAGTTTTCTGAGGGATCTAAAGAAGAAGTTGCAGATTCTTATTTCTGAAACCTCTTCTTTTCAAGTAATCTAAGGTGTCTGCTATGGAACTTTTGGATGGGTTATAAACCCGTGGGTCAAGAGATGAACAATGCCCTAATTAAAAAGGTTACAAGGGAGGAAATTAGGACAGCGGCTTTTGGTATACAAAGCCACAAAGCACCTGGGGATGATGGAATTACCGGAATTTTCTTCCAAAAATATTAGGATATCATGGGGGATCAAGTGGTGAAGGAGGTGATTGGCTTTTTTAATGATAGCAAATTACCTCGGGATTGGAATTGTACACAGAATTGCTTAATTCCCAAGGTTTTGAATCCTAAGAAGTTGAGCGATGTAAGACCAATTAGTCTATGCTTCGTGGCTTACAAGATTGTGTCGCGGATTTTAAGCAACACATTAAAGAGGTGTTTGAAAAGCTTGATAACAGAGACCCAGGGAGCATTTGTTGCGGGTAGGCTCATATTTGACAATATTCTAGTCACCCATAAAATTATACATGCTTTAAAAATGTATCAATTGTGTAATAAATGTTACATGGCTTTGAAGACGGATATGTTTAAAGTATACGGCTGAGTTGAGTGGCCGTTTTTGCAACTCATCTTTGAGTATTTGGGTTTCCATGACAAATGGATAACATGGTTAATAGAATGTATTAGTACAGTATCATACTCTTGTACTATTGAATGGATAATCTCATGGCTTCATTAAACCGGGAAGAGGTTTGTGCCGAGGTGATCCTCTCTCACCTTTAATTTTTATCTTGTGTGTAGACGATATTGTGTTCATTTGTCGAATGACTTTAGAAGAGTGCGGAAATTTTACATTGTCTTAGACTCTATGGAGAAACATCAGGTCAAGAGATCAATTTCAGTAAATCGTCCATCACTTTTGGTAGTAAAATGGACGTGATTATGAAGCGATTGTTGTCTGAGTTTTGCGGTATTGATCAAGAGGATGGGAGTGGAAATATTTGGGCCTTCATGAATGCCTCACCCAGTCAAAATTTGCACTTCTAGCGTATATCACCGATAAGCTTAAACAGAGAACACGTGGTTAATAAAGAAACGAAAAACAGAATCTGATTTTGTAACAACACTCTTCTTACTTGATTAATTCAGAAGTTATGTTACAACATATATAAAGACTTAATAGAGAAAGCAAGTTGAACTAGGAATCAAGAATGTCACAATCCTTCATTAAAGGCGTGAGTAACAAAAGAAGAAAGTCATCAGCTACAGTTTTCCTATGTCACAGATTTTAACAGCTTCCTCCTTTTGTTGTTGACGGTTGCAGAGTTGATGTGGACTTCTCTTGGGCTAGCAACTGTGTGGGCTTCATGCTCTTGTCTCACATTCCCCCGCAAACTTGAGGTGGGGTTTGGCATAACTCCAAGTTTGTCTCGAATGTAGCAGAACTGTCGCCGAGCAAGAGGCTTTGTGAAGATGTCTGCAAGCTGCTGGATTGCAGGAATGTGTTTTGTTTCAATATGTCCAAGTGCTACCTGTTCTATGATATACTGAAAATCAAACTCAAAATGTTTAGAAAGTTTATGGAGAGCAGGATTTGTACTCAAGTAGACTGCAGAGAGATTATCACACTGAAGCAGAGTCGATTAGTATTGAGGAATGTCCATGTCTCGCAAGAGTGATGATTTCCAAGTGATCTCCCTAGCTGTCTCTGCGAGAGCGCGGTATTCAGCCTCTGTTGAAGACCTGGAAACACTACGTTGACGAGAAGCTGACCAAGAAATCAGATTAGAACCCAACAGAGTGTAGAAGCCAATTGTAGATCTTCTTGTCTCATGACACCCTGCCCAGTCGTTGTCACTATATGCAGTGAGAACGAAGTCTGTTTCTCCTTTTAGAGACAACCACATATCCAGTGTACCCTTCACATACCTGAGAACACGCTTCAGGAGAGTGAAGTCTGAAACTGGAGGAGAATGCATTCTTTGATAGATATAGTTCACCGAGAATTGGATGTCAGGTCTGGTGATGGTTAGATACTGCAGTTTCCCAGCAACACTCCTGAAGTAAGTGGGTTCAGAGAAGAGCGAAGAATCCAGATTATTAAGGTGTTGCGGGAGAGGAGTGGGCATAGAGTTGCAGTCCACCATGCCAGCTTGATGTAGAATATCAGAGGCATATGCATGCTGGTGAAGAAACAGACCTCCTTCATGAGGCAGCATTTCAATACCAAGAAAGTATATGGGTGAGCCAAGATCTTTCATGGAAAAACGAGTATTCAGAGTGTATAAAAGATGATCTAGAAGATCTTGATCACTTCCTGTCAACAAATATCATTAACGTAAAGTATAAGCAATATCATCTTACTATTCTGGTTGTATGTAAACAGAGACGGATCAGCTTTGCTGCAATGGAATCCAAACTCCAAAAGAAACGAGCTGAAAGTGTCAAACCAAGCCCTTGGAGCCTGTTTCAAACCGTATAATGCTTTGGTGAGTTTACACACATACTGCGGTTTACTGTCATCTATAAATCCCGGGGGCTGTTTCATATAGACTGGTTCCTGCAACACTCCATGTAGGAAAGCATTAGACACATCAAGCTGTTTGATAGGCCATTGTTTGGTAACAGCTACTGCAAGTACAATGCGAATGGTTGTGGTTCTTATAACTGGACTTAATGTCTCAAGGTAGTCCACTCCTTCTTTTTGATTGTACCCTTGAGCAACTAGTCTGGATTTGAGCTTATCTAAAGTCCTGTCTGGTTTTGTCTTGACTTTGAAAATCCATTTGCAGCCCAAGACATTCATGTCATTAGTACGTGGTACCAACTCCCATGTGTGAAGAAGATATATCCTTTTGATCTCTTCAAACACAGATTGATTCCAATGCGGATGAGCAAGAGCTGACACTATGTCTTTAGGTTCTGCAAAATTTATTTTAAGTGCATTAAGAACATAGCAAGGATTTGGTTTCACAATCCCTGCTTTAGCTCTGGTTGTCATGGAGTGTGTGTTCTGAGGAGGTTGAGCTACTGATGAGATGTCAGGTTCACCATTAATCTCTGGTGCTGAGTAATGTACATAACCATCATCAGTATAAATTCCCTCTCCTCCTAGATCGACAAGTGCTGGAGTAGCAGGTTCAGATAATGACCAGCCAAGTGGTGAAAAAGGTGCTTGTTCATTAGGTGACTGGCTAGGAGAAGAGTGTCTGACTGGTTTGGCGCATGTAGGAATGATTCTTATGATTTGTTCTTCAATCACAGGAAGTGAATAAGGTAGAAATGACTGTCAGGCTTGAAGTAGCCCACTGTTGTGTCGTTCAGTAAGATGTTGATATCTGTCTTTGAACGGGAAGACTTCTTCATCAAAAAACACATGTCGACTAATATAGACTTTCCCTGTTGGAGGATATAGACAGCGATAGCCTTTGTAATGAGCATTATAGCCTAGAAACACACATTGCAAGGAGTGTGGTTCAAGTTTGTGAGCAGTCCAAGGACGAAGACAAGGATAACAAGCAGATCCAAAGACTCTGAGAAACTTGTAGTCAGGTCTTTGTTGAAACAGCATCTCATGTGGGCTTAGACCAGTTGGTGTCAGAGAAGGAAGCATATTGGTTAAAGTACTTACAGTGTAGAAAGCCTCAACCCAGAATTTAAGAGGTGTATGACTGTGAAACAACACAGAGAGTCCCAATTCAACCAAGTGTCTGTGCTTTCTCTTGGCTATCCCATTCTGTTGGGGCGTATGAGGACATGAAATTTGGTGCTTAATTCCACAATTTGATAGATGTTGCTTAAGTCTTGTACTTATGAATTCTCCTCCTACATCACTTTGAAACACTTTGATCTTGTTACTGTGTTGATTTTCCACCAATTTTTGAAACGCAGTGAAAGTAGAATAGAAGTCTGATTTAGATTGAAGAGGATAAAACCATGTAAACCGAGAGTAATCATCCACAAACACAACATAATATTTGAACCCTTGATTAGATACAATAGGAGAGGGACCCCATAGATCACAGTGTATCTTATCTAGAGGTTTTGAAGCATGAGAATCTGAACGAAAAAACTGAAGTTTACTACTCTTCCCCATCTGGCAAGGTTCACAAATGGAGGTGGTTCTGCTCTTATTTATCACTATATCCTTGCAGGTTTTGAGATGTTGAAGAATTCTTGAATTTGTGTGCCCCAGTCTTAAATGCCAGATATATTCTGAAGCAGTACTCTGTCTATTGGAGTAAAAGGCAGCAAATTCTTGATTCTTCAACACATAGAGACCTTCCTGACGAGGCCCCTTTGCCACTACTTTCTGAGTTTGGAGATCAATCACACACACTTTATCAGCATCAAAAAACACCCCACATGGGTAATTATCACACAGTTTTGACACAGAGATGAGAGATTTTTGTATACCGGGACACATTAGAACATCATTGAGAGGAATGTTACCTGTAGTGGTAGAGATAGATGTGGATCCGACATGAGTTATAGGTAAGTAAGTACCATCAGCGACCAACACAGTGCTGATCCATTGTATTCTTCAGTATTTTGTATGTTTTCAACATTGGAGGTGATGTAAGCTGAAGCACCGCAGTCTAGACACCATTCTTTCCCTGACAAGTCAGCAACTCTCAATGATGCAAAAGCTTGATTGGTGTGATCACTTTGTTCGCTGTGATAGTTGTTGTCAAACCTGTTGAAACACTTGATTGTTGTTTGTCCTATTTGTCCACAGATCTAACAAATTGGTCTCTCTCCATTGCCTTGGGTTCCAGACTGGTGTTGAGAGAAACCTCTTCCTCTGGAGGAGTAGCCTCCTCTGCTGTTGTTGTTGTTCCCTCGACCAGAACTGTTTCTACCACGACCTCCTCTTTGTCCTGAGGTGAACTGATACTCATCAGATCTTTGAGTATTGAAAGCCATATGTGGAGAGACAGTATTTTCATTCTCATAGGTCTGAAGTTTTGCATCATACCCTTGAACTTCAGACATCACATCATTGAAGGTAGGTGGAGCAAATTTTGTCAACGAACTTTGAATAACAATAGCAATTGGATCATATTCTCTACTTATTCCATTCAAGAACCTAAAGATTTTGAGTGACTCATCTACATGTTTCCCAATGGAGCTGAGAGCATCGCAGAGACTTTTGAATTCACGACAGTAAGCAGAAAAGCTCTTACCTTTATTGTTAATGAGTTACAGATTTCTCCTCAGAGAGAACTCTCGAGCAACAGAACTCTTGTTGAAGTTTTCTGCAAGTGAGACCCAGATCTCGTGTGACGTAGAGAGACTGTGAACGTGTCCAAGGACTTCCTCAGACAGTGTACCAAAAAGCCAAGACTGAATCAATTGGTCTGTACATAACCAAGAGTCATAGAGGGGATTTGGAACTTGAGTGAGAGCACCATCGATGTCTACCGTTTGAGTAGTCGGTGGAGATGTGATGTTTCCATTAACGAAGCCAATGAGTTTTTGACTTGACAATAGTGACTCAAATTGGGTCTTCCACAGGAGATAGTTTGAGTCTGTAAGTTTGAGAGTTACAGAGCTCAGAATGTGTACATTACTTGGGAAAGGATAAGGATCTGCCATTGAAACTGTCTGTTAGGACTTGTCAATGCTCTGATACCATAATAAAGAAACAAAAAACAGAATCTGATTTTGTAACAACACTCTTCTTACTTGATTATTTCAGAAGTTATGTGACAACATATATAAAGACTTAATAGAGAAAGCAAGTTGAACAAAGAATCAAAAAATGTCACAATCCTTCATTAAAGTCGTGAGTAACAAAAGAAGAAAGTCAGCAGCTGCAGTTTTCCTATGTCACAGATTCTAACAGCTTCCTCCTTTTGTTGTTGACGGTTGCAGAGTTGATGTGGACTTCTCTTGGGCCAGCAACTGTGTGGACTTCATGCTCTTGTCTCACAGTGGTTGGTATGCTAAATCTCTATCTCTTGGTGGTAAGGAGATCTTACTCAAGTTGGTTGTATTGGCTCTTCCAGTGTATGCTATGTCTTGTTTTAAGCTCTCAAAACACCAATTTAAGAAGATTATAAGTGCTATAACAAGCTTTTGGTGGAACAGTAAAGAATCAGAAAGTAAGATCCATTGGGTTGCTTGGGAATAGATGTGTAAGTCAAAAGACGAATGAGGATTAGAGTTTAGGGATATACATGGTTTTAATCAGGCTCTGCTTGCTAAACAAGCGTGGCAAATACTTAATCAGCCGCAATCCTTGTTAGCCAGACTATATAAATCCCGTTGTTTCCCAAACTCTGAATTCCTTGCTGCAGGTAGTACAACTCGGCCCTCGTGGAGGAGTGTTCTCTTCGGGCGAGAACTTCTTGATAATGGAATTGTGCGCAGCATTGGAGATGGAGTGGATACTCTCGTTTGGCTCAATAAATGGATCTATGAGGAGAAGCCTCGGAGACCCTGCAATCAAGAAAGCATAATGAATCTAAACTTGAGAGTGTCAGATCTTATAGATCATAATGGAGTGTGGAAATCTGGAAAGCTTCAAGAATTATTCTTGCCCGTGGATATTGAATATATGAATGGTTTTCCTCCTTGTGTAGAAAAGAAGATTCTTGGATTTGGCCTTTTGCAACGTGAAGAGTGGTTCATGGTTAGCATCTCAACCTGTGATTTGGAAAGAATCAGAACATGAAGACGTTCAACGGCTGAATAGAACCAAGAGCAAGATCTGGAAGATTAACACAATTGCTAAGGTACTACACATCTCGGGTTATAGTTCTAAGACAGAGTTTTACCCTCTGCAATTTTAGCTTATCCTCTTTTTTGGCAAACTCCACATCTCGGCAGTTAGCAAAGAGTGTAATTCAGGATTCTCGTCTCTCCTCTTAACTGTCTCGCAGTGGTCCGACGTGGCTAGCAGCGGCTTTGGCGAGAGATAAACAAAGATCGTTACCAAATGCTAGAGCAATCTCGGAAGTCAGGTAATGTGACTCTCTGGTATACCTTGTGTCACAAGTTATGTGGTCTTAGACCTCCTTTTATATATCGATAAATTAATAATCTTTACAAATTAATATAAAGTTACTATTTTAGTATACTCCCAACATTATTAATTTATAGAAATTTTACCGTATAAAACTTTCAGATGAAAATTAGAAAAAAAAACCTGTCAGAATTAAATTGGTCGACTGTTTATGTGCATATGTGATGAAAGCTTTCTCTCACAATATAAGCATAATAATGATGTGAAGTTGTTCAACTAATGAGAAAAATCAAACCTTAGCCACAATTACTGGGATTAACAATATCGAATTCGAAGCGGGTACCCAAATGTAATCTCTAGAATTATCTTAGGTCTTGATTTTTTGTCTTAAAGTCTAAAGTTATCAATAATAAATTTGTTTATTAATGTGTGTGTTACAATTTGAGTCAATGTTGGTAGTATTGAGGTCGGTTCACCGTTATAAAGACTAGTCTTTTTTAATTTTTTTCAACCGCAAATTATATATTGGACCACAATTGGCTGGTAGAGTAGTTAAATTTCTACCTAATATACGCGGAAATACTTGATCCCTGATTGTGCAAATAAATTACATTAAAGTGGACTTACCATCTGCCATTAGGCTAAAAATCTTTTGCATAAAAACTACTCTTCAATTATCAACTTTCTAATTATTGTATTTTATACAAGTTGAACCTTAGTTTAAATAAATTTATTTGTTGATATAATCAAATACGTCTTTGCGAGTGATTGAAATTTCCAACCAACGAAGAAAATTTTCTATGACACGTACGGACTTTATAATATATTTTAAAAGACGGTCCACGCACCAGAACGACTATAAATACACCCAATCAAAACCCAGAAAATAATTAACCAAATACACAAGTGAGAAAGATTTGTCTCTTTGGTGCTAAAATGATGATGATGGGTGATTCATTCGGTAGTATTGGCTCAAGCATGGCGAGTTTGTTCTTCATTTGGGCCACAATTCAACAAATCTTCCCTGATCACTTGAAGATCACAATCAAAGACTTTCTTTTGTCTTCTTTTCAACAACTCTGTTTTGCTCAGAAAGTTTCTGACTACTTCAACAACTTCTTCTCTCCTTATGTCGAGATTCACTTCCCGGAAAGCGATGAATTCAGTTTCAATCAAGCTTTCTCGGCCATTGAGACTTATCTTGACTCGAAATCGACCGAGAAATCAAAACATCTCAGAGGAAGCCAAGTGAAGGAAAGCAAAGGTCTTGTCTTGAAACGAAACGAAGGCAAAGTCAGAGATGAATACGAACGAACTAATGTCTGGTGGGAGGCAGTGGTTGATGCTGATAGAAACAGATATTACAAGCTCACATTTCACAACCGTGCAAGGAGTCTTATAACCAATAGATATGTCAAATATGTGGTTGAAGAAGGGAAATCGATTATTGTCAAGAACAAGCAAACGAGGCTGTTCACAAATAACCTGAGTTCTCAATGGGTTTATGGCCAGAATATGTGGAGGTCTATTGAATTTGAGCACCCTGCGAGTTTTCAGACTCTGGCTTTGGATCCAAAGAAAAAAGAAGAGATTATGAATGATCTCATTGCCTTCAGGGATGGCAAGGAGTATTACAAGAAGATTGGGAAAGCTTGGAAGAGAGGGTACTTGTTGTTTGGACCACCAGGAACTGGTAAGTCCACGATGATTTCAGCCATGGCTAATTATCTAAACTATAACATCTATGACCTCGAACTCACAGCTATAAAGAACAACTCCGGAGTTGAGAAAACTGCTTACATCAACGTCCAGCAAGTCCATTATTGTGATCGAAGACATAGACTGCTCTGCAGACTTGACCAGTAACAGAATAATAAGAGAGAGCAACTCCATGAATAAGAATGAAGAAGAAGGTATAGACAAAACCTCAGTAACACTCTCTGGGCTTCTCAACTTCATTGATGGTATTTGGTCGGCTTGTGGACAAGAAAGGATTGTTGTGTTCACAACAAACCATTTGGAAAAGCTTGACCCAGCTTTGATCAGAAGAGGAAGGATGGATATGCACATCGAGTTATCGTACTGCACTTATGAAGCGTTCAAGATTTTGGCCAAGAATTACCTGGATATTGATGATCATCCCTTGTTCGAAGAAATCGAGTCTTGGTTGGAGGAGACGATGATTTCCCCAGCTGATGTAGCAGAGAATCTTATGGCTAGAACCCAACAAATCGAGGTTGATAAGTCCCTGAACCTTCTTATCGATGCTCTAGGGAAAAAGAACTACTCTCAGCATCTGAGGAGCCAACAAGACATGAAGAAAAACAAAAAGTTCAAAATATTTGGTTGATAATTAATACTATTCAGCTCAATGTTGTTTGATGAGCTTAACAGCTTACTAGTGTTTAACATTATGATAAAAGAGATAAGTATTACATATTGGAAGAGATGAACTACCTTAACAAAGCAGAGTACAAAGTCTTCAAAAGGAAACAATTAAACATCTCAAAAATCCAATCCGATGATTCTGTGAAAGTGTGAGAACTACAACAAAACATAAAGGCATGTTGTGTGGAGCAACAAGTCAAATCTTCCCATCGCCATAGCGTAATTGTTCGGTATTTTC
Source organism: Lepidium sativum (assembly GCA_023374145.1). NCBI lineage: Eukaryota > Viridiplantae > Streptophyta > Magnoliopsida > Brassicales > Brassicaceae > Lepidium > Lepidium sativum. The sequence goes on along the minus strand of JAKUCM010008772.1, from coordinate 2,005 downwards.
ACATATATGCTTGACTAAAAGGGGGATAACTTAAGATCCTAGACACATCTAATCCCAATATTGAAGGCCGCTAGATTCAATCATTGTGATGTTTCTGCAATGTCAATCACTACAATTGAAATTACTTGCACTGTTTTGGTCGGAAATTTTCAGCTGATAACAGCCCAGTAACCAGATTCTCAAGCCGTTTAGCACCTGGACCAGGCCTGATGACATCGGTTTCACCAATAACGGCACACGGGTCACTCCCATTTTCATGGCTTCCAATGCACCAACCACCAGGTGTAGGCATCCCAGGACCTCGGTTAAGAAGCTCCTCATCAATCTTGTCAAGGACAGGATCTTCTCTTAAGAATTTTCTTGCAAATGGGGCATTGCTCTCTACCATTCTAGCCATGTCTGCAAGGGTGAGATGGTGCGGATGCTGCTTAGGTGGATTATCCCACGTAATGAAGTGTAAGTCACTGTTTACTGTTGTGTTTTTGAACTCATCGGCATTGCAGAGAACGGTGTGAAAATATCCTTCTGGAGAAGAGAGAAAATTTGAGTAGTACATTAAGACTGTACGAGGTAGATTATCCCAACCCCAAATACAGTAGTCTATGAATGGCCTAGATAACGCCATCCAAGCAGAGCCTGTTTCCAAGAATCACATATTAGTTAAAAGCATCTGAAAATTTGAAACAACATGAAAAAATCAAAAGGCAATACACAACACCTACTAATCATTATCATGTGCAAATCTTAACAAAGGTTCTGAATATGGTGAAAGTTTGAACTAACAATCTAAGCGTATTGATTTTAAGTTGTTCCACAAATGGGAAATGGAGCAAATCTGAGAAACACCAACCGAGTAAACAACTAAGTAATGTAAAGACAATCAGTCATGCCTCTGAATTACTCAAAGATGAGAAAGTTTGTGCCTACAGAACTAAGCATAACGTTCAGTGTATTGAATTCAATCAATGAAAAGTGAATCAAATCTAAGAAAATCTGACTCCAATTTAAAAGACAGCCAATTAATTTGGGGACTAGCTCAGAGAAGACTATGGCCAAAGAAACCAACTATCAACACAAATAGCACCTGTGAAGAGCTTGAATGCAGTTGGGATACTTCGTCTCTGGCTAACCCAAAACACATCAGATTTCTTGTTCAAGTAAAGTCCAGGGTCAATAATTACTGGTTTTGCTCTTTGTGATCTGAAAGAACCAAATCAAACAACTCCAAAACCTGAGTTCTACCATACCAAAAAAGGATAAAGAAATCAGAATCCAAAATTTCTTCCCAAAATGAGACCACTTACGCTTTCCATCCAATGTTACTAGTATGATCAATGAAGTTCAAGTCTCGCGGCAAATGCGAAAATATATGCAACAAATCTGATAACAAAACACTCAAAGGTCAAATCTTAATGAAAACTACAACAAAATTTACAATTTTTCTAAAACAACTTCTCAGAAATCTCACCATCCTGAGTCACTAGAGGATAATCCGAGGAGCTGAGATTAATAAACCAATCCCAATCAGCTCCTTCTCTGAGCAAAATGGCCGCCGCGTGAAGTGTATTCGCAACCATCGTAGGTCCACGATACGTCACGAGATTAGCTTTCTCAATCATATGAACATTCTGGAATTTTCCAAACAAAGACGAGTTTCGAATGTATTCATGGAGTTCCTCTCTCTCTTCCTCCGAAGATGCTCGGTCTAAATGAACAACATACCGATTATTCGGATGGTACAGAGCCAAAAGTGTTCGCCGGAGAGATTTTCCATCGCCGGCAGATCCAGAAATCAAGTAAGCAAATCGCGGCGGAGTAGGAAGAGAAGAGATTGAGAGAGGTTTGATCTTGGATTCAACGAATGCCGAGTTTCCAGATCCGGTTAACAAAACGGGTCGGGTAAAAGGAAGAAATCGGGCTCCGGATGGTGAAGTTAGGGCTGTGAGAAAGAGTAAGAATAAAGCGAAGACTGAACCAATCAAAAGAGGGAAGAAAATCCATCTTC
>JAKUCM010008771.1:0-30551 GCA_023374145.1 Lepidium sativum | reverse complement strand
CCGCCCTGGATGGGCCAAATTCGAGCCCACCTTGATTGGATCAAGTCCAACCCAAATGACACTTATGTCCCGGACCAACCCATGAACGGCCCAACCACTTTCCACCATCACTCCCTCAGTTCGGACACTTCACTCCCTGTCCGAACACTCACATCATGTCTGAACACTTCACTCCCTGTCCGAACTCACTACGTTCGGACACTGTCACTCCCTTGTCCGAATTTCATAGACTTGTCTTAATTTCCTACAACCTTGTTCGAATTTCACACGGCCTTATCTGAATTTCACATGGCCTTGTCCGAATTGCTTATGGCCTTGTCCGAATGGCACTTGGCCTTGTCCGACCAAAAACCTCCATCTTTCCCTTATTTTCCCACACAACTTCCTTCGTCCCTCGAACCCATCCGGAATCACCCGAAGGGTCCGCAGAACGCGGGTGTTACACTTTGCCCCTTGTTGTCAAGATTCTGATGAGATCTTCATCAGTATAAGCTTTCTCAGTGATCTTTTTGTAAAATATCTTAGCTTCGGATATAGCCAGCTTCATGTTGACTTTATTAGCTTTTCCATTGTACGTGAAGGTGCTCACAAGAGGAACCAATAGCTGCATTTTAAACAAACGTATGGTTTATCAAATTTAGTCTTTCCTCATGATCTTGAAACCAATATACTCATTGTTGTAACTCAGAAACCAATATTGTTTTGTTCGACAAACCTCAAAGTTAGCAGAGAGTTCTTTGTCTAATTCATTGAGAAGATCCTTATTGTACTTAGCAGTATAAATAGTACGAATGAAACGGCGTTGCGTTGCGTTTCTATTAGCCAAGATTGATATGATCTTTCCTTTGTCGGTTCCCCATCTGACGCGGAATCCCGAAGGAATCGTCACTCCAAGTTGTATGGATAGTCCTTGGTCTTCAAAGAATTTGAGTAACCCCCACCTTATGTATATCAAACCTAAGATTGTTGTTGTTTCAAATCGCCTTCAATTAAGCAAGGTGGTGGAATCACAGAATGTTGACTCGAGTAGCCCCCACCATTAGTATATTAAACCAAAGATTGTTGCTATTTCGACTCGCCCCTTCACGCCAATGGTTAGGAATGGCCACACAAGTGTGATGGAAATCACTTGATAAACTAGTTTGATCCCTTGGATATGACACACCAAGAAAGATCGAAATGTTCACAAAGAACAAAAAGAGAATCACTCTCAAATTTATTGATAAAAAGTTGGATGCTCAAAAATAAGAATTACATGAGTTTATAAAGAAGAGAAAGGACTCTCTAGATTCCTCTAAACTTATTGAATGTCTTAAATATAAAGAGTAAATACTACTAAGTAAATGTCACAATTTACTATGACTTGAATGAGAAGGACTCTTGAACTTTTGGCCTCCAAAATATCTTTTAGTCTTCCAAATTCATCACTATTCATGGGATGAACTTTAAGACTTGATTTAGGACTTCTCTTGGACTTGTAGAAGGCTCAAAGTGGTTTGGACTTGGCAAGTATAAAGTCCAATGGATTCCTTATGTTGTTCTTTGTCCAAAAGGCCTTGAATAAAATTTACAAATGCTCTACTTGATTTGTTTATCCCGTGATCTTGTAATTGAACCGACTTGAATCTCCAAAGTTTTCTCGTGATCTTCATTGCTTAGCTCCAAATTCTCCTTAGCTTCCTTTCTGTTTTCCACGATCATATCATCCCCTTCCTCTTGAAAAGGATTTGACTTTAAATCAGGTTCATCTTCATCAAAATGAATCAAGTCAGAAATGTTAAAGGTAGAACTGATTTTGTACTCACTTGGCAAGTCTATCTTGTAGGCGTTTTCATTGATCTTTTCTAAGACTCGAAATGGCCCAATGGCCCTTAGCATTAGCTTAGACTTCCTTTGAGCTGGAAATCGTTCCTTCCTCATGTGAACCCAAACTAAGTCTCTGGGTGTAAAGCTCTTCTCACGCCTTCCTTTGTAGGCTTGCTTTTGATATTGCTTAGTCTTTTGCTCAATGTTAAGCCTCGTTTTTTCATGAAGCTTCTTGACCATCTCAGCTTTCTTTTTCCCTTCTAAGTTCACAAGCTCATTGAAAGGTAAAGGTGATAAATCCAATGGAGTTAAGGGATTAAAACCATACACAATCTGAAAAGGGGAAAAGTTAGTAGTCGAGTGGATGAAATGATTATAAGCAAACTCAACATGAGGCAATCAATCTTCTCAAGTTCTGATATTCTTTTTAATCATAGCACGCAACAAAGTGGATAAATTCCTATTGACTACTTCAGTTTGTCCATCAGTTTGTGGATGACAAGTAGTAGAAAAAATAACTTTGTCCCTAACTTAGCCCACAAAGTTTTCCAAAAATAACTAAGAAACTTAGCGTCTCGATCTGAAACAATCGTCCTAGGCATACCATGTAAACGCACAACTTTCTTAAAAAACAAATCAGCAACAAATGTAGCATCATCAGATTTGTGACAAGGAATGAAATATGCCATCTTAGAAAATCGGTCTACTACCACAAAGATAGAATCCATACCTCTCTTAGTTCTAGGCAACCCAAGGACAAAGTCCATTGAGATATCAGTCCATGGTTCACTCAGAATAGGCAATGAGAGATACATACCTTGAGGTTGGACTTTAGACTTAGCTTGCTTACAAGTAACACACCTTGCATAAATTCATTCCACATCTATTTTCATATGCGGCCAATGGAAATGTTCTTTTAGAACCGCCATGGTCTTGAAGACACCAAAATGTCCCATAAGGCCTCCTCCATGTGATTCCCTAACCAAAAGATCTCTCAAAGAACAATTAGGAATGCACAATTTATTTTCATAGAATAGAAAACCCTCATGAAGATAGTTTTTACCATACGCATGCTTCACACAATTCCTAAACACTTCTTGAAAGTCAAGGTCAGTTTCATATAACTCTTTAATGTGCTCAAAACCAAGAACCTTAGCATCAAGAGTAGATATTAGTGCATATCTTCTTGATAACGCATCAGCCACAACGTTTTCTTTTCCTTGCTTATACCGTATGACATAAGGAAACGTTTCTATAAACTCCATCCAACAAGCATGTCGTTTATTTAGTTTCTGTTGACCCTTCAAGTGTTTCAAAGACTCATGATTCGTATGAATCACAAGCTCCTTTGGCCAAAGATAGTGCTGCCATGTTTGCAAAGCTCTAACCAAAGCATACAACTCCTTGTCATAAGTTGGATAGTTTAGAGTTGCTCCTCCAAGCTTCTCACTAAAGTAAGCGATTGACTTCTTCTCTTGCATAAGTACAGCTCCAATGCCTACACCTGATGCATCACATTCAATCTCAAATGTTTTAAGAAAGTTAGGCAAAGATAAAAGTGGTGCATTGGTGAGTTTCTCCTTAAGCTGTTTGAACACATTCTCTTGAGCTTCTCCCCATTTGAATCCAACATATTTCTTGATCACTTCAGTAAGTGGGGCATCAATAGTGCTAAAATCACGAATAAACCGTCTATAGAATCCAGCAAGACCATGAAAACTTCGAACTTCTCCTACGGTTTTAGGACTTGGCCATTCTCGGATTGCTTTCACTTTCTCCTCGTCTACTTGAATGCTCTGTGCACTTACAACAAAGCCTAAAAACACAAGGTTATCCGAACAAAAGGTACACTTTTTCAAGTTAGCATATTGCTTTTCTTTTCTTAGTACACCTAAAACCGATTTCAAATGCTCATTGTGCTCTTCCAAACTTTTGCTAAAAACCAGAATATCATCAAAGTAGACAACTACTAACAAACCAATAAAATGTCTCAAAATATGGTTCATTAACCTCATGAACGTGCTGGGTGCATTAGTTAATCCAAAAGGCATGACTAACCACTTATAAAGATCATGTTTTGTTTTAAAAGCTGTTTTCCATTCATCACCCTCTTTCATTCGAATTTGGTGATATCCACTCTTAAGATCAATTTTAGAAAAGACACAAGAACCATGCAGCTCATCTAAGCGAGGAATTGGGTGTCTATACTTTACCGTGATATTATTGATGGATCTACAATCAACACACATGTGCCAAGTTCCATCCTTCTTAGGAACTAGTAAAACGGGCACGGCACATGGACTCATGCTCTCACGGATATATCCTTTCTCCATCAGCTCACTCACTTGCCTTTGCAACTCCTTTGTCTCTTCCGGATTGGTTCTATAGGCTGGACAATTTGGAATGGATACTCCGGGTACAAAGTCTATTTGATGCTCAATCCCTTGGATTGGAGGTAAACCACTAGGGTTCTCATCCGGAAATACATCTCCAAAATCCTGCAACAAAGAAGAAACACCACTAGGCAAACCGGGGTCAAAGTTAGTAGAACTCATAAAGACCTCTTTGTACATAAGTACAAATATAGGCTGATGTGAAACCAAAGCTCTCTTTATCTCACTTGATCTCACAAAGAAATTTTGGTGTTTTCTCGCTTTTCTCTCTTTGTGTGTTTCACTCTTAAGCTCACTATTTTTTTGTGTTTCTCTCTCAATCTCACTCTCTTTTTGGTGTTTTGTGTTTGAGTCACTCATAGTTCTCTCCTCACGTTGCATAAGAAGCAAATAATCTTGGTAGATCTCATTAGGAGTCATGGGAACAAGCGTAACCGTTTTCCCCCTTATAACCAAATTAATGTTTGTTGGTGAAACCATCATAAACAACTTTCCGATCAAACTGCTACGATCTCCCAAGAAGAATATGCCCAGCCTCCATTGGCACAATATTACAAATCATTTCGTCCTTATACTTCCCAATGCTAAATGGAACCACAACTTGCTTTGACCCTTTGAGTTCTCCAAACTCACTTAACCATTGAAGCTTATACGGCTTGGGATGTTTTCGAGTAGACAATCCCAATTTCTCCACAAGTGTAGTACTCGCCACATTCGTACAGCTCCCTCCATCAATTATAAGACTACACACCTTATCAAGAACAAGACATCGCGTGTGGAATAGATTCTCACGCTGCACGTTCTCCTCTAGTTTACCTTGCACACTCAAAGACTTTCTAGCTACCAAAAGATCACCTTTGGTTGCAGGTAACTCCAGCTCATCTTGAGATGACGTAGAATCTAAAACCATTTCTTCCTCGGTTTTGTACTCTCCATTGACTCTAAGTATTATGGCCCTCTTGTTTGAGCATTCATTTGCATAATGTCCTCTGGCATGACACTTAAAACATTGCACATCACGATTTATTGTAGAAGAGGGTTCAGCTTTACCTTTGACCTCTTGTCGGCTAGTATTCGGCTTGGATTCAAACTTTGGCTTTGGAACACTTTTGTCTTCGCGTGAGTAGCTAGGACGTTGAGTACTAGAAATCATGCCATAAGTTTGGCGTGTGCTAACCTTCCTCTTGAGTTGCTCCTCCACCACGATAGCCTTATGCAACATATCTTCCAATTCCATATAGTGTTGCATCTCTACTCGGTCTTGGATCTCACGATTTAAACCACTAAGAAATCTTGCCATGGTAGCCTCACGATCTTCGTCTATATCGGCTCTCATCTTAAGTATTTCCATCTCTTGAAAATATTCCTCCACACTTCGTTTGCCTTGCACCAATCTCCAAAGTTTTTGATGTAACTCTCGGTGATAGTGACTAGGAACGAATCATCGTCTCATCAAGGTTTTCATGTCTTCCCAAGTCTCAATGGGTCTTTCTCTATTTCTTCTCCTGCTTGTCACCACTTGATCCCACCAATTAATAGCATAATCATAAAATTCAGTGGCTGCAACTCGTACCTTGTTGAGCTCAGAATAGTTTTGACAATGAAAAACGAGTTCAATCTTTTTCTCCCATTCGAGATAGGCATCTGGATCGTTATTTCCTTGAAATGATGGAATTTTCAGCTTAACTCCCCCTAAATTATCTTCAACCTGACCTCTTTCTTCCCTAGCTCGTCTAGGTCTCCTTCGACTCGAGGTAGATGAGTGTCCATCTCGACCATAGTAGTCAACACCGCCTCTTTGTACTTCCGCCGGTGGTGGATCTCCTTGTACGTTAGGCAGCAGAGGTTGTTGCCTAAGTGCTATCTCATTTTGAACTTGATCCAAATGTTCATTGACGGCTTCCATCTCAACTCTCAACAAATGGGTCATCTCTCCCATCAAAACTTGAATTTGGAGATTTGGAATTCCTTGTATTTGCTCACCCTCCGGATTGTCGTTATTGTCGTTTGACATACTTAGAACCTGTAAAAAAGATTTGTTAATAGAAAAATGCCTCACAATCTCTCAAGTGTTGGACACACAGGTGTTTCCCTCAAATTATTGGCTTTTCTCTCAAATGTTCTCACAACCTTAAGCCTATTTCCTCTCTTTTTGAATCTCAAAATGTTCTTATAAAACTAATCAAACACTCTTTGATTTGTTTTCCCCAAGGGTCAATGACCTAACAAGTATCACACAACTCAAGTATTAGATAGATCTTGATACACAAACAAACAACGAAAAAGATTTTTTTTTAATATAAATAATAGAAGATAAATAGTTTATTTATTTATTTTTTTCTTTTTTTCTTGCTTTTTTTGTTTTTTTTTCTTTAATTAATTAAGAAGAAAATATGAAAAGATAAAAGTTGGAAAGATAGAAAATGAAAAGATAAAAGATGAAAAGATAGAAGATGAAGAAATAGAAGATGAAAATATAGAAGTTGGAAAGATAGAAGATGAAAAGATAGAAGATGACTAGAAAGAAAATGAAAAGATTAACTAACTTGGAAGTGTGCTCTGATACCAAATGATGCGGAATCCCGAAGGAATCGTCACTCCAAGTTGTAAGGATAGTCCTTGGTCTTCAAAGAATTTGAGTAATCCCCACCTTAGGTATATCAAACCTAAGATTGTTCTTGTTTCAACTCGCCCTCAATTAAGAAAGGTGGTGGAACCACAGAATGTTGACTCGAGTAGCCCCCACCTTTAGTATATTAAACTAAAGATTGCTACTATTTCGACTCGCCCCTTCACGCCAATGGCTAGGAATGGCCACACAAGTGTGATGGAAATCACTTGATAAACCAGTTTGATCCCTTGGATATGACACACCAAGAAAGATCGAACACAAAGAAAAAAAAGAGAATCACTCTCAAATTTATTGATAAAACGTTGGATGCTCACAAATGAGAATTACATGAGTTTATAAAGAAGAGAAAAGACTCTCTAGATTCATCTAAACTTATTGAATGTCTTAAATATAAAGAGTAAAAACTACTAAGTAAATGACAAGTAAATGTCACAATTTACTATGAATTGAATGAGAAGGACTCTTGAACTTTTGGCCTCCAAAATATCTTTTAGTCTTCCAAATTCGTCACTTTCATGGGATGAGCTTTAAGATTTGATTTAGTACTTCTCTTGAACTTGTAGAAGGGTCAAAGTGGTTTGGACTTGACAAGTATAAAGTCCAATGAATTCCTTATGTTGTTCTTTGTTCAAAAGGCCATGAATAAATCCACAAATGCTCTCCTTGATTTGTTTAGCCCGTGATCTTGTAATTGGACCGACTGAAATCTCCAAAACTTTCTCGTGATCTTCATTGCTTACCTCCAAGTTCTCCTTAGTTTCCTTTCTGTTTTCCATGATCATATCACCATATCACCATCCTAGACCACACAAAAACAAATTTTAAACCGAAGTTCAATCAGAAATGTAACTAAACTCGTTAATTGATATTTTTAATCAAGAAACGGGGTCAAGCCCCAATTTATTAAAAGAACTAAAAAATCAAGAAACAACAAGTCTAGACAGAGGGTCTATACGTGAACGATACCGCTCTAAAAATAGTTCAAGTCTTTTTCATTTGAAAATTTCTGAGTTAGAAGAAAACAAGTATAGGTAGAGTAACTCTGTTTCAATCATCTAACAATAGTGAGTACCTGATAAATAAATAAAAATATAGTTGGCTAAACAAAACAATTAGTTTTTCTATACACATAAATAAGACTATCTACTATGTATTGGGACAACTAGATAAATAAATAAATTTGGAGTTCAAAAGTTATGTAGTCGTCAGTTACAAACCGAGCGGTCACAAAACGTCCAATTTTTTTGCAAACGTTTTTTATAATTATTTATTATTTTTTAAAACGTCCTTATTTACTTTAAAGTCCAAATATTCGCTTTAATGCTTAACTGGTCGCTAATAAAATGAAAATTTTACTTTTGACGATCAGAGTGACTAATCGAAGTCAATAGTTCGTTTGTTTATGCATCTTGGGACTGCATGATCCAAACGTTACGATTAAGCTTCTTTTTCGTTTAGACCAAGATAAACTGCTAGGTTTTGAATCTGAATGAAAATTAAATTGAGAAAAAAGATTTATTAGACGTTAAATATGTTAGAGGTGCTTCTTTGAGTCTTGACAGAATGCGTGAAGCTAATAAGCACAGAGTGAAGTCGAATCCCTTTTGCTATTGAAAAACGGAGACGAAGAAGATTTTTCTGAGCTTAAGCGATTTTGACAGTCTTCTTTTCTTCTTGGAAGCTACTCACACCGCTTAGAGCTTTTACTCCGGTTAGCATAATCTTCCATTGATTCAGTCATTGTTACAGAGAGTTGTAACATCCGATTTGAATCACCGTGAAGAATGCAGAGGATATTGTTCGGGTTTTATAGATGGAGAATTCTCTTCTCCAAGATCTCGCAAACTTATCTTCTTGAGATTCATCCCGTTAACTATGCAATTCCTCTGCGATTCTTCATCGCTTCAGTCGAAGCTTCGATTGAAATCTTCTCGGTTCGTATGGGCCTTTTAGTGTAAGCACGACCTTTTGATAAAGACTTGGCCCATCACTTTGTTGTAATCAAACCCAACAATCCCTCACTTGATTTCAAGCAAATGTTTTCGATTATGTACATTGATTTTCTCTCTCTTTTCTGAATCAAACAATCTCTGTACCAAAGCGCATTTTATACAATCTGTAAATACAAAGTAGTTTATACTGTAACTTTGATTCTCAGCTTATGTCTTTCTTTGAGATTAAAGACCTTATAGCTCACTTCATACAAGAGGTTTATCTTATTGTATCACATAAATCTGATTGTTGTTCCTCTAGGATCTTCTTTCACCGCTTTCCTATGACAATCTTCGGACTTATCCAAGTTCTTTTCATGCTTCTTACTTCGCTTTGACCTTTTGAACCATTGCTCAAGTGAATGAGACTGAATGGTAAGGAGCTTTTCAGGTTTACATAGAACTCATTTCCAGACCAGATCCATTTCCTTGGACATACGACCACACAAAGCTTTCGTGAATGGGTATGCTATGTTTTTCACTGATCTCACGAATTCTATAGACATAACACCAGCTTCCATGAGACCTCTTAGAACCTTATGTCTCATTATGATGTGTCTCTTTTTCCTGTTGTATAGCTGGTTCTTGCCACTCCAATGGCTGCTTGTGAATCACATCTTATCAAGATGGAGGAGCATGGTTTATTCGCCATTGGCACATCTGCAAGTGTATTTCTCAGCCAGTCAGCTTCTTCAGCTGCTAAGCTCTAGGGCTATGAGCTCAGATTCCATTGTAGACCTTGCTATGCAAGTCTGTTTTTTGGATCTCCATGACACGGCTCTCCCTGCAAGCATGAAAACATATTCACTTGTCGAGTTTATCTCATCGTTGTCGGTCACCCAATTGGCACTCGCAGTATGCCTCAAGCACACATGTTGGTTCTCTTGTATTTTAGGTGCCAATTTTGAGTTGTCTTGAAATATCTTAGCAAGCGATCCACAACTTTCCAGTGGTCTTCATTTGGACTGCTTGTATATCGGCTTAGTCTGCTTACTGCATATGCAATGTCTGGTCTTCTGCAGTTCATCAAATACATCACATTTCCTAGAATTTTTCTTTTCCCACGTAGTGTGGCTGTGATAAGCTGAATGCTTCTCCAGTCTTAGTCACCTTGATCCCCAAGATAACATCTAATTCTTTGAGTTTCATCTTGAACATGGAGCTTAGAAATTTCTTGGTCTCTTCAACTATCATTAGATTGGATCCTAGAATCAGCATGTCGTCAACATAGAGACAAAATGATCACATATCCATCATTGCTGGAATTGCAGAAGATGCATGTGTCTCCAGAGTTGGTTAAGAACCCATCTTCTGTTAATGTTGAGCTTATCTTTTTTGAACCACTTCTTATGTGCTTGTTTTAGACCGTAAAGTAATTTTTTAATTTACAGACCTTAATCTCTTGTCCTTCTACAATGAACCCTTCTGGTTGTATCATGAATATATCTAAGTCTCCGTTTAGGAATGCTGTTTTCACGTCCATTTGGTGTACCACCCAAATCATGAGATGAAGCAACAGCAAAAAGCATTCTCATTGAGGCTATCTTGGTGACAGGAGCATATGTATCAAAAAAGTATATTCCCTGTTTTTGAGTGTATCCCTGTGCTACTAGCCGAGCCTTGAATTTGTCTATAGAGCCATCTGCTTTTAGTTTTCTTCTTCATTATCCACTTACATCTCATTATTTTGCACCCGGTGGGAAGATCCACTAAATTCCCAAGTGTGGTTTGATGTGATAGACTCATATTCACTGTCTATTGCCTCTTTCCAGAAGAGTGCATTTATAGATTTCATAGCTTCTGAGTAAGACATAGGTTCTTCTTCTAGCAAAAAGGTGAGGACAATCTCTTCATTCAGCTCATCTTCATCTGTGATGAAATAAGTTATGAAATCTGCACCCATAGTCTGTACATGTTCTGTATCTCTTGCTTCTTGGTTCTATAATCATTCACATTCTTTTATGAGTTTCGTTTCCAGTGATGACATGTTCTTCCACAAATTCTTGAGCTTGAGTGGCGTACACAAATGGACTCTGTTTTTCTATTGAATGGAAATGTGTCTTCGAAGTACTCCACATATCAAGACTCTATTACATGTCCCATGGTCTTATCATTCTTGTCAAAGGAAATGCATCTTTATGTTGCACTGTTGATTGCATATCCTATAAAGATGTTGTCTGTGGTTTTGATCCGATGTTACCTCTTCTAAAGTCAGGTATTCCCAGTTTTGCTAAACATCCCCAGGTCCTTAGGTAGTTCAGATTTGGTGGGTACCCTTTCCTGAGTTCGTATGGAGTGTCTCTAACCTTCTTGTGGGGCACTCTGTTGAGTATGTGACACGCACATAGAACTACTTCACCCCACAATTGGTCACACATTCCTGAGCTTAGTAACACCGCATTCATCATGTTTTTGAGTGTTCTGTTCTTCCTTTTAGCAATTCCGTTTTGTTGTGGAGAGTAAGGAGCCGGGGTTTCATGAATAATCCCTTCTTTTGTGCAATATTCACTGAATTTCCCTGACATGTATTCTCCTCCTCTGTCTGATCTCAGCCTTTTGAGTTTCTTGTTCAGTTGTCTCTCTGATTCATTCTTGAATTTGGCAAACTACTCAAGTGCTTCATCCTTGGATTTGAGTAGATATACTCTCGAGAACCTTGAGAAATCATCCACGAATGTGATGTAATAATTCTTCCCTCCTCTACTCAAAGTGCTTTTGAAGTCTGTAATATCGGAATGTATCAATTCAAGCAGAGATGATGAACGAAGTATTTGGTTTTGAAAGGCAGTCTGGCATGCTTAGCCTGTACACAGATTTCACATTTTATGGGGCTAAAGTTAATCTTGTCTTGTATTAGATTATTTGTTTCAATCCCTTCATAGATTTGACATTTAGGTGTCCAAGTCTATTGTGCTATGAATCAAATCTAGAGACTAAATAGACATAATCTTTCACTTTATTCATGTTATCGGTTTCCAACACAAACAAGTTTCCACAACAGTAAGCTTTTCCCTACATAGACCTCATTCTTTGTCAACACTAACATTCCAGCATCTATGGTTTGCTTGACACCAACATTCATTATCAGATGCACTAGATATTCACATTCCTATGCATTTCAGGTACATAGAGAGTTAAGTTAAAAGATCTCCTTGACGATAGTTTCAGCTCAACTTCTCTGATTCCTTCAACCATCAATCTTCTGGCATCTCCCAAATAGACTGTGTTTTAATGAACATAGATATTAATCAAAGATGAAAGAAAACATAAAAATAAAATACAAACTGAATTCCATCTTATTTTCTTTGGAGAAGATTTTGTTGTCAATCTAATACTTATTTGTTAACAAAAAAAATCTAAAAAAATCACTAAAAAGTTGATGTTTTCAATTTTGGAGAAAATTGACGATTTTAAAATTCTCGAAAAATTATGTATTATTCATCAAAATCAAGCTTTAGTTTATATCCCTGATTTACCATGCAGGTTTAATAGACTATTGAGATTCGATTTGGTTCCAGCAAATTGTGACGTGTTGGAGTTTGGTTAACTGACAATCTAGGTTTACTATTCTCCCTCCGAAAATCTCGAAAATGGTTTCTATTTTATTGACAAAAATATAGAAACTGTTATAAATATATATAGAAAATAATTAATTATGTTGTAGGTATAATAATTACTTATTTTAAAATATTTTATGTAGTATATATATGTAGTATGATCCATGCACACTATTTGTAGTTTGTAAAACAGAAAAAGAAAATAATAATACACTACAACAATTCTTCTTTCCATAAACATCCATCCACATGCCTTTCCTTCCTTTTTTTTATTTTCATACAAATAAAATATAATAATATAATGTATTATATTTTATAACACGTTATCAACACGAGATGCTCCCAAAAAAAAAATTTAACTTTGGTTATATTTGTTTTATACTTTGTTATAATGGTGACTTTGATTCCATATATATGTTATATATTTTAATTTACTTTATAACCTGTAAGATGACCAAAAATACCACATGATAAATTTGATTTTTATAATTAAATATTAATTTTGAGGAAATATGCACTATCTTCCCCAAATCGATCGATAAGTTTTGTCTTCATAATCATGATCATATGGTAGGCTATGTCTCCTTGAATCAATACTTTTAAATGTTCAGAAGAAATTTACAAATTATTTCTGAAGAAAAATAAAATAATAAAATGTCCCGAAATTATTTACAAAACATTCTTCAAGAACGGTGAAACAAAAGGAAAAAAATAAAAAGAAACAAATTTGTGTTGAAGACAAACAATACATTTTAAACTATTGTTATTTTAATTGAGATAATATGTTATTTTGTATTATGTTTTAATAATATTATGTCGAATATTTTAAAATTAATAATATAATTTTATTTATTCAGTAATTATGTCAAATTTGGCTAAACTCAAGATCACTACCCTTGATATATTGAGAAACCATTATATGAGATGGTCAGGTGCAACAAAAATGCACCTTAGAGGAAGAAAACTCTTTGATACCATTGATAAGGCGAAAAGACTTCAGAAGAGCAAAAGACTAATGCTATGGTATTTTTAGTCCACCTTATCGACATTGTTTTAAAATATGAATATATAACAAAAAAGATCCTACAGATCTTTGACAATCACTCAAAGATTAGTTTGATCGCCAGAAATATGTGATCATACCACTAAACATGAGTGGTTCAACCTCCGGTTTCAGGATTACAAAAGTGTAAGTGAATATAATTTTGCTCTGTTCGGAATCACTTACAAGATGATGTTATATGGGGAGAGAATAAGTAATTATGATATGATTGAAAAAATTCTTCAAACATTTCATCCTGCAACAACAATACCGTGCTAATGGATACAGGAAGTATTCAAAATTAATGCAAGTTCTTCTTATAGCAGAACAAAATAATGAATTTGTAATGCTAAACCATCAATCCCATCATACTAGATCATCATCATTCCCAGAAGCGAATGTTACATCATCAAATTATAATAATTATGGACGTGGACGTGGCGAGGTAATTACCGTGATCGTGGACGAGGAGGATATGGACGTGGATATGGACACGAACAAGGAAGAAAATTTTATCCTAATAATTTCAACAATGAAAGAAATAATAAAAGACCAAATAGAAAATAAGTTGGAAAAAGGCAAAGTGAGAAAAGTTGCTATAGGTGTGGCATGAAAGGGCATTGGTCACGTACCTTCCGTACGCCAAAGTATTTTGCCGATCTACACAAAGAGTCACAAAAAAAGGAAAAGAAAAGGAAACCAATTTCGTTTACAGCAATGTTGGACATTCTTTTGATAATAAAGTTAGACCTTCTTTTGACTGTGATGTTGAAACACCTCTTGATGGTATAGGTAAGGATATATATCTCGATGTAGTTGATTTCATTGTTGATTCTATAGATATCAAAGAAAGCCAAAAAGACTAAAATCTTCTAGAAAAAGAAAGTATGACATGATGTATAACTAGTTTTGATTGCATAATGTTGTATTCTTTCTTGTTTAGTTTGTAAAATAATTTGTGTTGTAAAATAAAGTTTGTTTTTATTATATTAACGCATCTTTTATGAATATTTTCAAATTAGAAAATTTTGATATTCAAAATCAATGATGGAGATATGTGTCTCGCAGATAGTGGTACAATGCACACAATACTTAAAGATAATAATTATTTCTCTTCCTTTAAAATGAACAATTCCTCTTGATGCGTGAATTGGTGATGCAAAAATTATTATAGGTTTGGAAGATTTTGTTTCTCAATGTCAAGGGGAACAAAATTTGAAATAAATAATGCGTTATACTCTCCAAAATCTTATAGAAATTTGTTGAGTTTGAGAGATATATGCAAAAATGGATATCACGTGGAAACCATGAATAAAAATTGTGTTGAATATCTATGCACCACATCAGTTATTTTGGAAAATACATGTGTATTGGAAAAGCTGCCAGCTTTATCCTCCAGAATATATTTCACAAAAATAAATATGACTCAATCATATGTTATAGTAAACTTGCAGTTTACATGTACATTCAAAATTTGGCATGAGTGCTTAGGGCACCCTGGTTCAGTCATGATGCGAAAGATTGTGGAAAATACAAATGACCATTCATTGAAAAATCAAAAGATTTTTTAAGCGAAGAATTTCCATGTAATGCTTGTTCTCTCAGAAAACTAATAACTCGGCCATCACCAAACAAAGCTAAAAATGAATCTCCATTATTTTTAAAAAGAATACATGGTGATATATGTGGGCATATCCAATAATAATGTGGACCATTTAGATATTTTATGGTATTAATTGATGCATTAAGTAGATGGTCACATGTGTTTCTATTGAGCACACAAAATATGGCTTTCACAAAATTCATTGCCCAAATAAGGCACAATTTCCTGATCATATAATAAAGAAGGTAAGACTTGATAATGCTGGTAAATTCACTTCACAAGCCTCAATGACTATTATATGTCATTGGAAATATATGTTGAACACCCAGTCCCGCATGTTCACACACAAAATAGCATGGCTGAGTCTTTAATCAAACGGTTACAAATTATTGCTAGACCGTTAATAATGAGAACAAAAATCCCAATTTTAATATGGGGTCATGCAATTTTGCATGTTGCGGCACTAATTCAAATAAGACCGAGTGCATATAATAAATACTCCCCATTATAATTAATATCTCGCCATAAGCCAGATATATCTCATCTCCGTGTTTTTGGTGTGTGTGCAATTTATGTCCCCATAGCACCACCACAAAGAACAAAAATGGGACCACAAAGGAGATTGGAAAAATATATTGGCTGTATATCACCAAGTATAATTCGATATCTGGAACCAAAAACTGGTGATATGTTTATGGCATATTTTGCCGACTGCCATTTTAATGAAGATGAATTTCCATCATTTCCAAGAGACATCACATGGTACACACCGTTGTTATGGCACCTTGATCCCCGTACAAAATAACTTGATCTGGAAGTTCCGTCGTTATGGCATCAAGAGTTACTATTCCGGAAGAACAAAATAATGGAAACATAACAAATGAATCCAATGCTCAGTTAAAAGGAGGAGACCAATAGAATCAAAGATAAAAAATCCCCGAAAGAAAATGATTTTGGGAGAACTAAATAAAAATGGTCTAGAAGAACCAAATTATACAGAGAAATGTAATAAAGAGAAAGATAGAGAAACAAATGAGATTTTCATCAACTATGCCCAAAACAAAATTATTTGGGTTAAAAGTGAAATAAAAGATGACGATGAAATTTGCTCATTCTTTGTATCAAAAGAGTCTGATAATGAAAGTAATGATCCAGAACCAAAATCTATATTAGAATGCCATAAAAGATATGACTGGGAGAAGTGAAAAATGGCCATGACAACTGAATTAAACTCCCTTAATAAAAGAAAAGTCTTTGGACCTATTGTCATAACTCCTGAACATGTAAAACCTGTCGGATAAAAATGGGTTTTTGTTCGTAAATGAAATGAGAAGAATGAGCTAATAAGATATAAATCCTGACTTGTTGCCCAAGAATTTTCTCAAAGACCGAGAATTGATTATGAAGAAACATATTCTCCAGTAGTGGATGTAATTACCTTCATGTTTTTGATGAGCTTATCAGCTTCTAAAAATTCTAGAAATGCATCTAATGGATGTCGTGACAACTTATCTATATGGATCACTCGATAGTAATATATATTTATATATATATATATATGAAAATCCCAGAATGATTAAAAAAGCCTAAAGCATTAAGCTCAAAATCTAATGAAATATGTTCACTAGAATTACAACGATCACTTTATAGATTAAAACAATCATGACGCATGTGGTATAATCACTTAAGTGAATATTTGTTGAGTAAACGATATACCAACAATGCAATATGTGATTGTGTATTTATTATGAAATCTATATATTGGTTTGTGCTCATTGCTGCATACGTTGATGACTTGAACATAATTGGAACTCCAAAGGAAATTTATGAGATAAGAACTCATATGAAGAAATAATTTGAGATGAAAGATCTTGGACAGACAAAATTTGTTCTTGGACTCCATATCGGACTATCCTCAGAATGAATTTTTGTACATCAATCGAATTATACAAAAAGGATCTTAAAACGCTTATATATGGATAAAGTAACTCCTTTAGTACTCCAATGGTCAATAAATCACTTAATATCGATAAAGATCCATTTCGACCTTGTGAAAATAACAAAGAGGTATTAGGTCCTGAAGTACCATAAATGAGCGCTATTGGTGGACTCATGTATCTTGCAAATTGCATTATACCAGATGTAGCATTCGCTACAAATCTGCTTGCAAGATATAGCTCATCACCTACGCGCATACACTAGAAAGGAATAAAACATATATTTTGTTATCTTTAGGAAACAACTGATTTGAGGTTATTTTATAATATAAATTCTAGTGTCGATCTAGTTGGCTTTGTAGGTGCATGCTATTTATCAGACCCACATAAAGGCCTGATCGCAAACCGGATATATTTTCACAATCAGAGGCACTACAATTTCTTGGCGTTCCCAAAAGCAGACTTTGGTTGAACTTCTTCAAATCATGCTGAAAGAATTACACTTCATGAAGCATGTAGAGAATGTGTGTGGCCTAGATTTATGACTCAACATATACAAAAGGTAAGTGGAATAATCATAAATAAAGAGCCAACAAAAGTGCTTGAAGACATTGTTGCCTTTGTTGCCCAACTCAAAGAAGGTTATACTTAGAGCGACCCAAACAACGCATATCCTCCCAAGATTTTTCTCATACACACGAGAACTCGAGAAAAATCAAAAAGTGAATATTCAATATGTCCGTTCAACAGAGAATGCAGCAAATCTATTGACAAAAGTGATTCCCACTGTAACATTCAAAAAACATGTTCGTAGTATGCGAATGTGTTAATTACAAAATTTATGATATCCATCATTTCAGGGGGAGATTACATTATTGTATTTTTTTCCCTTGTCATGGTTTTTATCCCACTAAATTTTTTCATGACAAAGTTTTTAATGAGACAGTGCGTAATTCATAACGATAAATAATTAAGAAGAAATATTATAAATATATATGAAATAATTAACATAGATATAATAATTACTTATTTTAAAGTATCTGTAATATTTTAATCTATTTTATGTACTATATATATGTAATATAATCCATGCACACTACTTGTATTTTGCAAAACATAAAAAAGAAAATAATAATACACTACATAAATTCTTTCTTCCAAGCTTGTAAAGCCGGCGGACATTCAAATAACACATGATTAATTGATTTTGTGTCCGCTCCGCAACGCTGGCATCTCGGATCCTGACTAATCCTGCGACATTTCAAATTATGGTACACTGCTGTACTTCCTGACAACGATTGCCAAATAAAATGCTGTATCCTTGGGGGACAGTCTAGCGCCCAACACTTCTTATACAGAATATCGAAATTTGGCCCCAGCTCTCTCTGATCCAACGATTGATCGGCTAATTTGTAGCCGGATTTAACAGTATTGCGTCCATTCGGCGTATAATGCCAACTCCAATAATCACATCTTGCAGAAACGGGCAATCTAATCGCCAGAATCAGATCCGCGTCATTTCGTTCAAAATACTGTCGAACTAAAACCGCATTCCATTTACCCGTTTGATGATCAATAAATTGATCGACCGTCACATCCGGAAATAAATGGAGAGAGGACCTTACGGCGGCCGGTGGTTTAATTCCTTGTATCCATGGGTCCTCCCATATCTTAATTTGTCTTCCGTCCCCAATTTTCCTGACCAATCCTTTTTTAAGTAAAGATTGAGCAGACATAATGCTTCTCCATCCGTATGACGCTTGCCCTATGATGGATGTCTCCATGATACACTTATCCTTATAATACTTTCCTTTGAATACCCTTGCTAGTAATGACTGTGGAAATTCCAATAGTCTCCATATCTGTTTTGCTAGAAGCGCCGTATTAAAATCCTCTAGAACACGGAATCCCAATCCTCCATTAGATTTTGGTTGACATAAATCTTTCCATTTTTTTCCAGTGGATACCCCTGGTTAGACCAGAATTTGACCACCAGAAATTAGCAATAAATGATTGCACTTTTTGAAGAAACCCCTTTGGTATTCTGTAGCAGCTCATTACATATGTCGGTAAAGCTGTAAGAATCGATTTGATCAACACCTCTTTTCCAGCTCTTGACAGGAATCGATTGGCCCATGTTGCTGTCCTCGCCTGTAACTTATCAGCAACTAAAGCAAATACCCTAGTTTTAGAAGCTCCTATGCTCTCCGGGAGTCCCAAATACTGTCCCAGCCCACCTATGTTTCGAATTCCCAAGATATTCTGGATCTCGGTCCGTGAATCAATTGCTATATGTTTGCCAAATAGAATTGATAACTTAGCAAAGTTAATCTGCTGACCCGACCTTTCTTCGTAGTCCGCCAAGATTTTTAAAATATAAGTAGCTTCTACTTTATTTGCTTTGCAGAAAAATAATGTATCATCCGCAAAGAGAAGATGCAATATAGACGGACTGTCTCTGGCAATCCGAATCCCATATATATTTCTCCTGGACCGCCCTATGCATTTGAGCAATAAGAACCTCAGTACACAAGATGAATAAGTATGGAGACAAAGGATCCCCTTGTCGTAGTCCGCGCTGAGGAACAATTCGTCCACCCGGGACACCATTAAGTATCACCGCGTATTCGACACTGGTAATACACCATATAATACACTTTATCCATTTGTCACAGAAACCCAACTTCCGCATTAAAGCCGCTAGGAAATTCCATTCCACTCTATCATAAGCTTTACTCATGTCAGTTTTAACAGCCATGAATTAACTACTAATAGATTTATTCGTGCGTAACGCATGTGCCATCTCTTGTGCAATCAAAATGTTGTCAGATATCGACCGTCCAACTACAAATGCAGATTGTGTCTCAGATACTACCTTCGAAAGTATCCTTTTCAACCGCAAACACAATACTTTAGCTCTAATCTTATATCTAATATTACATAAGCTGATTGGCCGAAATTCAGCCATATTCGTCGGACGCGGGATTTTTGGAATTAGACAAATATTAGTCTTATTTAATCTTCTGTCGAACTCCCCAGTCCTAAGAAAATTATCCACTAATGCTATTAGATCCATTTTGATTATATCCCAGGAGGATTGGAAAAAAAGCGCTGTCATTCCGTCTGGGCCAGGAGACTTCTCTGGATCCATTTCGAATAGGGCTCGCTTCTCCTCCTCAGTAGTAGGTCTCAGTAAAAAATGATTATCCATCTCTATAACCTTACTTTCCAAGTCGTCCACAATGGCGTGATGGACCCCATTACTGCCTCATTCAAAATGTCCTTTTGTTGCTCAACCCAGTTTCCCCATTTGTTTTTTAACCCAGTTATCATATTGCGTGCCCGCCGTTGACGCACCACAGAGTGAAAAAACTTAGTATTTGCATCGCCCACTTTTAACCATTTATTCCTACTTTTTTGCTTCTAATAAGTTTCCTTCTATATAAGACTGTTTTAGATTTGCATTCGCCATCATTAAGGCATTGGTATCATTTATATTACTGTTGTTAAGACGTTCAATCTCTCATCTCCAATGATCGATTTCCTGTCTCCCTGATCTCAAAGTTTCATATCGCCAATGAGAAATTTCCTTTCGACATATTTTAATCTTCTCAATCAATGATGAAAAAGATCGACACCGAACATCGCTCCTTGTCCAACTTCGTTCCACTATATCGTTAAAACCCTTTTTCCCAGCCATCGCTTATCAAAACAAAATTGTTTAACTTTGGTCCTATTCATTTGATCCTGACAATTGACCAAAATAGGTCGATGGTCGGATCCTATCATATCTAAATATTTGATTTCCGTCTTGGGAAATAATTCATGCCAGTCACTATCACCACAAGCTTTGTCTAAAACACATCTGACAACCCCATTATTACGTGTTCCTCTCCAGGACCAGACATTCCCAATTTTCAGAAAATCTAGCAACCCACAATCCCTCAGCATCTGATTAAAAGGTCGAAAGGAGTTTACACTCCTTATGACTCCGCCTTGCTTTTCATGATTCCCGTTAAAATCTCCACAAATAGTCCATGGGCCTAATCTATTAAGACTAATGCGTGTAAGTTTTTCCCACACATAGAACCTCTGACGGGTTACTGGTTTGCCGTAGAAAAAGGTGATATGTGATTTAATCCCAGTAATATCTAATGACAGATCAATCATCTTTTTATTCTTTTGATTTATCGACACATTATAGTTATCATTGAATAACAGGGCTAAGCCACTGCTTGTACCCTCCGGTTCAACAGTTACCATTTTATTGTAACCCAAATGTTCTTGGATTTTTACCAAAAAAACCTCTTTGTTCTTTGTTTCTGATAAAAATAAGAACTCAAGTTTAAATAATTTCCAAAAATCTCGCAAATAATTTATTGTTATTTTATTACCCAATCCCTGACAGTTCCAGCACAATAATTTTAAAAACATAAAAGAAATCTTATGGAACCTTAATTTTGCTCTTTTGATTTATCCTTCTTGGATTTGGTGACAATGTACCCACCAAGGCTAACTTCCTAGTACTAATCCCCCTTAGAGGTGTAGAAATCCTAATCCCAGTCTTGGAAGCTGCTACAGAGGTCCTCATTGCTTTTGATTCCTTGAAATTATGTAGCTTAGTTGCCATATCCATGTGACTCTGAGCCCGCTCCTCATTGGAGAGAACACGTCTCTCATTTTGAACCGCCTCCTCAGCTAGTTCATCTAAAACAGCCTCAGCCAATGCATCTGTGTCAAGTGGCACAAGATCGTCTGCATTCCCAGCCTCGTCCTCCTGATGCGGTGCATCTAGCTCCTCATCAAGATCATCAAAATTCTCCACGTCCTCCATTAATGCAAACAGAGAGAGGTTCTCATTATCATCATCCTTACTTGACACCATCTATGTTTTGCCCTCATTGGGTTGCTCTTGCTCTTTGTCTTGAAATAAAGGTCTACAAACCTTTTTTGCTGAAGACGATTCAGTAGTATCTATCATCACATTGCCCTGGAAAATTAAACAGACCAAGTGATTATTCCACAAACTCTTAACACAAGTATAAAACAGGACATGGATACATACCTACACTGTTTCGTCTAATAGTGGCTGAGCTAGAGGAGCACTTTTTCCTCGTTTTACTCTATCAGCTCTGCCTTTATTCACCTGAGCCTTGATTTGTAGGCCTTTTCCTTTATTCGGACCCAGTACAGAACCTTTATAAGAACGGCTTGACTCACCAACTTATTTCCTAGACATTTCCAAATCTGAAACCCGATTCACTAGTTTAGCTTTGTAAAATTTAGACTCATCATGAGTCATTCGAAAACACATACTGCATAATCCTTCCAAACGCCTATACTCAAACATAAATTTTGACTCTCGGCCTTCTTCAAACTCTAATATAGAGGAAAAAGCCAGAGGCTTTGAACATGGAATTTCAATAAGAACCTGCCCTTTCAAAACATCAATCCTTATTACTAAACCCACTGAATTAGCTACCACTCTATAGACTTCCTCTACCCTATACTCAAAGGGTATTCCGGTTATTCTTATCCATAATCTAATGATTTTGGATGGTCCGCATCAGCCATTGGCTTCCACGGTGCATAAGAGACCATCCAGCCATCGAAATTGATAGACCCGTTATCTAAGACTCTTAACATATCCGATTCAGTTTGAAACTCAAACTGAAAACGGCCATTACCTAGATTAAGACCATGTACTTTACCCACTAAATTCCAAAACTGTGGCATCCTAAAAAGGAAGGTATCCACGTTCTATATCATTGGATTAAGACACCTACCCAACATGACTTTCGAGCTTTTAGCTAACAAAGCCGACTTGTCTATTTTTGGAATCCTAATTTTAAGTAGGCGTGATTGTGAACTTGCGACCATCACCTTCTTACTAGGACTAACATTAGACATTATAAACTCTTCTACTAACCCAAATATGATCTATGTGCTACAATTTAAGCTTTGAGACTGAAACGTGGAAACTGTAAGCTCCCAAATCCTCCTTAAATACTCAAAGAGACCGACTTCTAAGCTAAGTCTTATCTCATATTTAATTTTCAAATGTTGCCTATAATGTAGGAGATTCATTCGAATATGCCAAGTTCTCATCTTATCGTTGAAAAAGTTTTTGAATTTTTGAGTTATCCAAATAAGCCATTTTAAAATTCCAAAAATGAACTGAAATCTAGCTAAACAAATTTCACCTATGATAATTCTGCAGTTTATCTGCTTATCACTTCTTATACTATGGTTAAGATCTTTCTTATTCAACACTAACCTTGGAGATCGTTGAACCAATGTCTCTTTTGGAGATATTCTGACCTCCCTTACTGCATCCGCCACCTCAGTACAAGAGAAAAGAGGAGACAGATTGTTAGAAGTAGTACAAGGTACAACCCCATTATAATGGTCTCTTGTAATCTTTACACAACAAAAAAAACTCATTAGCTTGGGCCTTATCGAGGATTCCCTCCCCTGTAAGGGTGTTCCCAGGACATTCACTTTGGTATAATTTGGAGTATCTGTTTTCTGGGACTACACATCAAACATATACGGGGAGTTTCCCGTGGATCATTTGGCATATATGGAAGGCGAGGAACGATTTTTGTTTTAAACAAGTTGACCTAAATCCCCAAGTCATTTTGGAGATAGCATCTTCAGATTACAATGATTAGACTATTGCCCATCAGGATAATCCAATGATGCGAGATACGCGGGGGATTAATCAAGTCTCGATTAAATCACCCATGGCATACCCTACCACAACAAATCTTAGTTTCACGCGATATAAATGCTTCATGACGCTTCTTGGAAGGTAACGGATCCCTATACGGGGATCGGTTGGATTTTCTTTCCAGATTCGGTGGAAGGAGTATGTTCGGGATCTGTGAAGATCCATCGGAGTCTATCACCACTACATGCGGAGGTGGAAGCAGTGATTGGGGTAATGGAGGTGTTAGCGAAGTGCCAAGTCTAGGAGGTGGAGATATCGACAGACTGCGAGACGGTTTTCTCGATCATGCAGTATCCAGAGGAGTGGCCGGCTTTCGTTCCGTATCAGGAGGAGTTCCAGAGGCTTCGGTCCCAGTTCCTGACATGCTCATTATCGATTATCCCAAGACGCCTGAACCACAAAGCAGATGCTCTAGCCAAGTTAGGAAGAGTGACGGGTTTGTACTCCAGTAGTGATTAGTTCTTTATTTTTCGGTGTTAAAAAAAAAAAAAATTCTTTCTTCCATAAAACGTCTCCACGTGTCCCAAAGATGGCCATGGCCGGTGAATCTTCCGATACTAATTGCGTCATCTGTGACGGCAAAGTCGCTACCTTTTTGGTTATTCATTATAAATTTGAGTTATTGTTCTCTTCACTTGTTTGAAGAAAGTTTTCAATCCGCTCTGATTTCATTTTTTTTTCTTATCTTATCTTTGTTAAGTTTTCATTCATAAGACTATAGATTGGAATAATGTGATAGTCAAGTAGTTAGGATGTTAGACCATCTCCAACAATAAGAACCCCTTTGTTTAATATAAATAATATGTTAAGAATTTTGTATGAGATTTAATGTTTTTAGAGATCCAATGGTATTATCTACTTGAGGTTCTTAAAATCCAAAATTTGATTTCTAGGAAACTCAAAGCTCATTCATTTTACATGTTATTACCAAAATTCAAAGCAATAGCAGAGTAAAGGAAAACACTTTGAAATGTGAAGACAAAACTTATAATCCATCCTCATCAACACCTTCATAATTCTCAGAATTGAAATACATTAAATTGCAATTGAAGACATCACAACTAATCTAAGAAGAAAACAAGTAGCAAATGCAAACCTGACGAGACGTGCCGCTTGATGCCGCCTTGTTGGTTCCACCTGAGCATCTTCGCCAAATCATCAATCTTTACCTTGACACCATTCACTTGAACAACAAACGCCAAAACAGCCACAACCAAAGGCATTGGTCTCCTCCCCGTAGACAAAACCACTTCAATGAGCAATTCATCAGAAAAGCCCATTGCATTGTTATCCTCTCCTTCTTCTCCCTTACCACATCACTCAAGGGGAACAACTTCACCATCTTTGTTGATGTACTTATTACAGGAATCTAGAACTATGTCACATCCATAATTTTTCATGGCAAAAGCAAGACTTAATGTCACAGCCAGCAGCAAACCCTCTGGGATTGCAACCACAACAATTGTTACAGCAATTTGCATCCATTAAGATATATGTAACATGGTGATTGACTATTTTTGTCTAATTCCCAGATTGACTATCTGGTACATTAAGGCATAAAGAACGGCGAGCAGGAGACGTGGATACAGGATGGTGCATCGCTAGCTCTTTGTTGTCGCCAATTAACTTGAACCTTAGACCTCTTTTTTTCTGTGTTGCTATGTTTGTATCAGTGGAAAATGACATAACTGGAGCTGAAGCAGACATGATAGAAGTTTCCTGTTGCTGTTGCAGTAACTTGATTGAAACAATATAGATGGACAAAGAGTAGATAGAATTCAATCATTTTTATTACTAGACTGCTGCGACTGGTAACTTAATACTCTTGCAAACTCGATATCAAGACACAACAGATTTACAGCATTCCATCATCCATCTTAATACACTCTACATTCCAAATGTTATGTACCATTTTATACCAAACTCAAGATCACATTTTCAGGTCCTCTTTAGCAATGGAACAAGTTAAAAGATGTAGTTAAGCCTCCAAAAGAGATATGGACGAAACAACAATGGAGTACCTAGGGTCTAGAACGAGCAATCAGTCTTCACAGGGGCACTAAGATCGTGCTGAAAATTGACAAATATTAGATGATTAAATCTGGTTACACCACATCGAAGTCTCTGATTAGTGAGAGGAACAATCCAAAACATTGAGATAAGAGTAAAGGAGGAAACTGACATTAAGATACGGAGGGTTCCCTTTGATGCCAACTTTGAGATGTTTTGATTGAATGTTACAGTGGAAAGCCTTTGGATGAACATTGGGAGGCAAATCTATGTACAAGTTCACTTCTTCTAGGGTTTGATCCCACTCAAAAACCTTTTGTCCTGTAAAATAGGAAATCGAAGAACAGAATTGATCATATTTCAAATGAAATCAGACTTGCAAATAACAGAAATAAAGAGAGAAACCATTATGAACGAAATCATGTCGCTTCTCTGGCGCAAGCTTCTCCGCCATATCTAGGGCTCTCTTCTCTGTTTCCCGGAGAAATCATTCACCGTTTCATGGTTGTAAAGAGTCGCGACCTATAAAATGATGACATGTATGAGTATTTTACTCTCTTAAACCTCTTAACTAAAATTCTTTTTCTGATTAAAATTTATTTTTTTAATCTAAGAACTCATCTAATAACTATTCTAAGACACCCCATTGAAGGTGCTCTTAGAATCTTGTCTTTCGGGTGTGCATCCATAACGATTTGTAACAATTTTGGTCTTTCCTTTCTGTAGATGCGTGGTTCTTGGTAGTAGCAAAGTTGAAGACAAGATCAGTTGGTTCACACCAAGAACCATGTTAATTTAGTTAACAGCATGAGCACAAAAAAAAAGAAAAATGCTCGTAGGAAGATTGCTTCACAGTTGAATTTAATATATCTAAATGAAGTTTCATCTGAAGCAGCATATCTTGCAGTTGGATTAGTTGTAGAGGTAATATTAAAAGGGTATAAATGAGTTATCTCTTTCACAGAGGAGAATTGAAAACTTTTAGCATGATAGGTAACAGTATTTCAGGTGGCAGAAAAAGTTACAGAAGGCGAGTTAGATAGTGGCTTTGCTATTGTGAGTCCCCTAGGGCACCATGCTGAGGTAGATGAGGCCATGGATTCTTCAATTGTGAAGGCTATGTCAAGTTATCTACTAAATGAAAGGGTACACACGTCTATTCACTTTTGTGATGCTCTTAGTTTCTTTTACTTACTCTCAAAATTTTCTATTCACATTCCTTTAGTGTGTTTGTTACAATGTTCTTTTGTTTTCTTTAAATGCAGGCGGATCTAGGTGTCAAAAAAATTCTGATTGTTGATTGGGATGTGCATCATGGAAATGGTACACAGAAGATGTTCTGGAAAGATCCTCGTGTACTATATTTCTCTGTTCATAGGTGAGTATTTGAGACCTCTGTCTAGGTTTCTTTTGACACCACTTGTCATGATTTAAGCAACCAGTTTCCTAGTAATCATTTATGTGCTTGGGAATTGACTGGAAATTGATTTGTGCTAGGCATGACTCTAGAGGATTCTATCCAGCAGGTGGTGATGAAGATTATAAAATGGTTGGTGAAGGGTTTAACATAAACGTCCCATGGGACCAAGCAGGATGTGGAGATGCAGATTATCTTGCTGCATGGGACCATATCTTGATTCCTCTGGCAAAGGAATTTAAACCAGATATTGTTTTGCTTTCAACTGGATTTGATGCAGGTATATACGTTTTAAGTATTATTTTTAAGGCTATGTCAAGGTTAACAAGTGATTTACCTTTTCAACTTCCTCTTAACAGCTATTGGTGATCCTCTTGGGGGTTGTTGTATTACACCATATGGATGTTCACTGATGTTGAAGAAGGTTAGTATCAAAGTGATAAACCTCATTTATCCGCTGTTTGTATTTGCACTCCATGAGTCTCTCTTTACTGGGAATAAACACTTCTTGGTTTAGGTGGTTGTTAATCCCTAGACTACACTATGTAAACCTCATTTTGATATCATTTATTTCGTTTCATCAATGTTTCCTCAGATGATGGACGTTGGAAATGGAAAGATTGTGTTGGCCTTAGAGGGAGGCTACAATCTTTAGTCCATTTCAAAATCCTCACTTGTCTGTGTGCAAGTTTTGCTTGATGAAAAACCAATTCAAGGTTCTTTGGAAGCATACCCATTGGAGTCCACATAGTGTGTTATACAAACGGTATGGCTCCAGAACATCTTATCTTTTACCTTTCTTATTTCTCAAACCTAAACATTTGTATATAAATGGGCTATAATTTCTCTTCCAGCTCTGTTTTTCGTCATAAATTTACTGTAGTGTCCATGTTATTAGTTGACGAAAGTCATCTGTTTCTTGTGGCTTCAGGTACGGAAGAGACTTTGCGCATATTGGCCTTCGCTTGCAGATGAACTATCATGGAAGCTTGTTAATCAGAAAACTCCTACTCCAGTTGAGCACCTTTCTTTCTGTGTACCGTTTCCATTTTAATTGTTCATCAGAGAGCTTTTTCTTGCCAGATTAGATTTCTACTTAGCAACTACTTCTTAAGTCCTTTGCCTCTCCACTAATTTTCCTCTGCTTTATCTTCTTCATTTTAGACTGTGTCTTACTTTCTTGTTATATAACTGCTTTTATATGCTCCTTCTAGACTATTTTCATCTCAAGCTCTAACTCAAAGACTGAAGATGATGCCCATGGAATCCTGTATAAAATGTCGCTCAACATTGAAAATTACCAAGGTACATTACTTGAAAAGCACCACATAGATACTACTTGATTTTTTTAATCTTTATTGATCGTTATATATATATATATATATATATATATATATATATATATATATATATTTTGTAGCTAGTCTAACGGTTCCCCTGGTTTCTTCAGGTTCTGAACCTTCTTTGCTTTCTGGACCTTCTTTGCTGCCTTTGGCCCCCTATGTGAAACGCAAACAGGCACAAAGTCCCGCTGCCACAGATTTTCCTGCGCCTAAGCGTCCTAAGATCATGGATCCCCCAAGGTCTTCTAGAAGTCGGAGGCTTTGCCTCGCTAGCTCGAGCGAGTAACGATTCTTCTGGGGCGGGTTTAGAGCTTGAGGATGGGTCCTCAAAAAGGGACGTCATTCATCTCCCGAGCAATACTACAGACCTCTTTTCCCGTATCAGAGATCATGAGACTGTTCCCTCCAATAGTTGAAATGTCAGAAGGCACGCTCTACGCTGGTGCGATGAGTGAAGTAGGTCTGCCCAAGCGAATGTTTTTGGCTGGGCATGAGCCTAGTGGGAAGGAACATATTAACAACTACTTCAATTTGAAATGGATTGAGACTACTACGTCCACATTGGTGGAGGATGACTTGCATTTATTGGATTCGCAAGTTTGGGAATATTCTGCGTATGGGCAATCACAAATTCTCTGTTATGTTCGTGCATTACCTGCTGTCAAGGCAATTGATTACTCGTCGGAAGTATGAGTTATGGTGGTTATATGCCGAGAAGCCAATTAGATATGACATTCAAGATTTCGCATTACTGAGACCATCTCCAATGAGGATTTTTATAAGAGTTTCTTAAAGATAAACAAATAAAAAGAAACAAGAAGAGATGAGAGAGAATGAGATAAGTCTTTTAAGTAAGAGATTTAAGAGACTATGAGAGAAAAAATGAGAGACTCATAATCCATATGTTCTCTTATTGTTGGTTCATTTCTTTTTCTAGAAGTAAAACTTAATTAAAAAAATATATTGTATTAAAATATTATATTTTTATTATTAAGAGCATCTCCAACAAGGAAATGCTCATGTTGGGTTTCTTAAAATTAAAATATTATTATTTTTTGTTTTAATTTATTTTTAAAAAATGTAGTGTCCAATAGAAAGTTGACACGTGGCAATAACCCATCTCTTAAAACTCTTATTTAAAAACCCCTCTCTCCTAAGTTTCTTAAAAATAATATTATTTTAATTATTTTATAATATTTTAAGTTTAAGAACCTCTCTAAGAACCTCTTAATGGAGGTGGTTAAAGAGACTCTAAATAAGAGTCTTATTATGGATGGAGATGGTCTGACAGGACTGACTGTAAAATAGCCGAGATTTCAGGGACCGAGATAAGATGCCCTACTCATCTCCCGATGAAATCTGCGCTTCTCTGTTTGGTTGTGAGGGAAAGGTCACTGCTGACTCAATTGTGGATCGATTATCTGGTGGGAGGAAGTATAAAGATCCTCTAACCCGGTTGAGGCTAAGTCTCCTCCTCCTTGTGGATGGCATTTTATGTCCAACTTCTAAAGAAGCGAATATAAACAAAAAGCATGTTGCGTTACTATCTGAGCTTGATGCTTCTCTGAGCTTCCCATGGGTTCGGGAATCATTCGTTTTGTCCGTGAAGAGTGCAAAGTCTCGTACCCCAGTTATGCCAGGTGAGTACAGCAATACAGGGCTTCTCTCATGCATTCGTTCTAGTTACTGTCTGCTGCTGTCCTAGAATAGTAAGCCAACCAAGTATAGAGGACGATGCATACGACAAAGAGGAACCTGTGACAGAGATAATACAAGACATGTTGCAACGAAGTCTGATGATA
The DNA here is from genome assembly GCA_023374145.1 of Lepidium sativum. Lineage (NCBI taxonomy): Eukaryota > Viridiplantae > Streptophyta > Magnoliopsida > Brassicales > Brassicaceae > Lepidium > Lepidium sativum. The sequence continues at coordinate 285 of JAKUCM010008771.1, read as the reverse complement.
AATGTTGTTGCTGCTAGGGCATTTGACCACAAAGACATGGTATGGAATGATGATTATGTTATATGTGGAATGAGATTTAGATTATGTCCTATAGAAATCTGGTCTATATTGTATATGTTACATTTTCCTTTTTTGTACATGTTATGATGAATGTTTTGAAACGTTGTTGGCTTTCCCAGGTTTAGGTCAGATCCCTTCTATGTGAGGATCATACACGATATGGAGATGACGTACTGTTCTCTGATGAGGATGAAGACGATGAGGTGACTTACATGGAGAGTTCGA